>PVIR01025570.1:0-24781 GCA_004026965.1 Petromus typicus | reverse complement strand
AGGGCTGACATGGTGCCTTCCCGCACAACTGTGCCAACACAGGAAAAGGACTTCGGCCCAAACCAACCTCTAAACTCAGAGACCGGCTGTGGTGGAACAGGGCTGCTACAGATGACAGTAGAGAGGCAAGCATCTCAGAAAAACACAAAGCTCGCCAGTCTTGGTCCAGCCCAGACTGGCATGGTGGTGCATGCCCGTGAAAGGAGCTAGCACTGGGCAGAGGCTGAAACAGAAGAAGATGGAGTTCAAACCCTGTCACAAAAACAAACAAATAAACACTAAAGTAACAGGGCTAGCAGCGTAGATATGAGTAGAGAGCCTTGGGCTTAAAAAATAAAAAGGTATCAGCTGGGCATGATGACGCATGCCTATAATTCCAGTATTTGAGAGGATGAGACAGAAGGATTTCTGTGAGTTCAAGGCCAGCCTGGGCTACACAATGCATTCAAAGTCAGGTTGAACCACATCAGGAGAGCCTGAAAATACTGCAACCACCATAACAACACAAGGTGACAGCCAAAGACCCAGAAGTCCGTGAGATGACAAAGTGGATGACCTATGATTAACACACATGAACACTTTAGTTTTCCTCTGTCCCCTCTGACTCTACCCACTGAATTGAAAATTAGAAAAGGGACCCTTCACTCACACAAACGAAAAAAAGAAGAGTTCCATTCTGGGTTGGTTTTAATGGTCAGGACTGAATTCATTAATGACCATGACTAATGACTGCCACAGCTTGTAAAGGAATAATGTGAGTAAAATGTTACAAAATCCGTCAGAGGTGCAGGGAAAGTAACCTAGTGGCCAGTCAGGTGAAAAAGATTCAGAGAAAAGCCCTGTGCATATACAAGCTCAGCAGCAAAAGTTTCCAGGATATGAGACGCTAATTGCAGAGATTATTTTTAAAGTCTCAATAAGCAGGAAGAATTTAGGTTCCTGAGACACATCTAATTTGTTTCTATTTTTCTATTCCAAGTATGGGGGGAGGGACTGCAAACCAGGAGTCATTTTACTTCACATGGAAAAAAAATAAGACTGATAACAGCTGTTTCATTGTTGAAGCCTCCTCAGACCTGCCTGCAAAAACCACTTCTGAATGAGGAGGAAATTTCCCTTGCCTGTCTTAACTGAAGCTAATATGAACAAACAAATCTCCTACCTGTAAAGACCAAAAACACTGATTTAAGACAAAATTTCAATAGCCATATGACAGATCAATCAGCCACCAAAACAGAATAAACATTTATATTCTGGGAGTTTGTAACCTTCCAATACTTAATTTTAAATATACAATGTTATGACTCCTAATTGTCAACAGTAAACACTAAAGAACAATTTTCAATTTCTCCTCAAAGTAGAAGTCACAATTTAAAATTTTTAACCTGTCATCCCAGAACTCTGGGAGGCTGAGGCAGGAATGTTTCAAGTTTGAACTCAGCAGTACCACTTTAGTGTCTCAGAAAGACCTGGCTCGAAAACGCAAACAAAAAAAATCAGAGAACGTATCTCAGGGCCAGTTGCAACAGCCGTAGACTCTATCCCTAGTACTAAAACAACAGTCATACAGAGATTATAAGTTTATGGGTAATTCACTAATAATATGCATTTAAATAAAACCACTTATCAACCAGGGGAATGTTAGAAGAGGTGAATAATGATTTTTAATTATTCATTCGACAAAGTATTTCCTTTGAGGGTTATGTCGGAAAACAGCAAAAAGCACAATTTAATAATGGTCTCACCATTTTACTCATGATAAACATTCTAGTGAATAAAATGAAATACTTTCAGATAAAACAGATGTTGGGAGAGGAGGTTCAGAAAGACACAGAAGAAAGCTGAAGGCAGCAGATGCTTCTGCAGGACGACACTTTGCCTGGTTTGATGCTCTGATCAACCCACAAGTCGCCAGAGACCTCGTCTAGATGCGGAGTTGGCCGCGGAAAGGTGTAGGAAGAATGTGGCCTGAGTTCGAACAGATCTGCGCTCATCCTCACCTAGCCCTGTCTGGGCCTGGATCACTCTTGGCCTCTCTGAGCCTGCTTTTCTTCCTCTGTCGAACCGAGAGCTTGCCACGTTTCACGGGATGCCCGACCCACTGCTGGCGCATGACACAAGGTACCCTCCCTGCTTCCGAAGTCCGCGATTCCAACTGTGGATTGATGAGTTCTGAACATCGGTGGCAAGGTTGACACCGGAAGTGTGGCGAGTCACATCTCACCAGACACAGAGGCTGAGGTCCAAACACCAGGGAACCGGGGAAGATTCATCGTCTGAACGGTACCCGGAAGCGTCAACCTCTATGCCACCCATTTGCATGTGCAGGGCTGGGCACAGCGCAGGGCCTCTACCTCACTCTGGGCCTCCTCGGAACTCAAGACGGTGGTGATGCGGACCTTCAAGGCCGCCTTTTGGAGTCACTTGGGAACAGATGCAAATCCTCAGGCTTCCTGACAGACTGAGCGGATGCAGTCAACATGGAAATGTAGTGGCGAGGTTTCCCCTAGAGAGCTTTCATTTCTCACGGTAATTCTTTTCACATGAGGATCAAGGACATTACAGTGGCTAAATATCTCCATAAACGAAGTGGAATATTAATTCCCATTTCTGGCCCCCCGGAGAGGGAGGTAACTGGCATTTAATTAATACCAGTTGCTCCTGGACGACCCATTAAGGAGTCTAGCACTCTTTCATTGCCCATTTTTCACAAACTGCCCTTGCTCTGAACTTCAGACAGACTACAGAAAAGGATGCCCTGCAGTAAATCAGTAGGCACCCAGAACTTCTCTCCTGAAACCTCTCTGTGCCTCGGGGGTGTTACAGGGTCAGCATTGGCATGGCAACTTGATGACTGGCCCTAAGAGGTGAGCTGGTCACTCTTAAGAAGAGGAAAGTCAGGCGGCTTCACATTTACTCTTCTCAATCTCGGTGTCTGGAGGGGCCTCCTCGGATAACTCTGTCTCCCTGCGCATGCAGTGAAGACGTTGTTAATCTTGTTCATAAAGAGCAGCGTTTGCCCCTGGCTCACCAGACGAATCTCTACTGGAATGTCACACCTGACACCTGTGCCTTTGCCTACTGGAATGCTGAGGATCAGAGCTGAACACTGAAATTTAGGGTGAGGGTCACAGATCAGCCCAGCCAGCTTGGGGACAGCCAACCACATCCACGTGAGACAACAGCTTTCAGGACACTGCTTAGTGGTTCTCAGTACTGAAATTGGAGGGAGTATTTGGGACACATTTTGGGGAGAAGGCAACAGCACAGCCTCAAGCAAAATGCAACATAGGCCTCCTTCCTCTCCATGGGCTCCACGTGCTCCTCTGGAGTCCCAGGGTGAGGGACTGTTCAAAATCAAATACACCCCAGCCGGTATGGGATGTTGCTAATGGGAAGTGCATGTCAGGGGCAGGGGGATATAAAGGAATTCTCTGTACTTTCCTCTCAATATTTCTGTGAATTTAAAGCTTCTGTGAAAAAAATGTTTTGATACAAATGAATAATCCATACAGCAACTTTCAAGTATCCTGTGCTTTCAGGAAAGAGGGAAAGCATGAGAGTGAGTGATGCCAAGAGGCTCCAACAAATCCAAGTCCAACAGCAGTTTGCAGGCACGGTGACTGGGGAGTGGAGTGTGAAGCTCCTACTAGAAGAATAGCACATTCATGAAGCATGCCATGACACACTTGATCACACTAAAGTATACAAAAAGTACATATACAAAAAGTATATGAAGAAAGACTGGAGCATATTTATGTAATAGCCTGTGTTTCTTATTCAGCCTCTTGAACTGCAGAATTATTTCCCAAGCACAACTCAAAATGCACAAGGTGATTGTTGCAAGCATCAGAGAGGCACGGTAATTGTTATCTTCACGCACGATACAGAACTCACTTACTCACAAAACACGCTTTCATATTGTAGGTGTGTGAGCCTGTGAGCATAATCCTATGGTGTTGGCTGAGTGTGCTTTTGTAAACACACTAACATAAACACACACAGACTGCCTTAACACGAATTACAGAAAACTAAAAATGCACAGCCCTGTATCTAGAATGCTCCATCCCCTTCTGTAGAAGTGTCTGGCCTCAAGATGCAGATGCTGCCAAGAGCTTTTCAGTTCTTTGCCTGTATCAATAAAAATGTGATTGGTATTAGTTTTGCAGAGTTGTCATCTAAGGTCCCCCACTTTCCATAGCTGAAACCACAGAAGTTAATCATCTCACAGTTCTCTTCTCAGAGCTGGAAGTCTTCTATCAAGGCAGGAGCAGGGTTGGATCCTCCTTGGAAGCCACTTCTGAGAGGAGACTCTATCTGGGCCTCTCTCTGAGCATCTGGTACTTCACAGGGTGCAGCCTTTAGTGTTCCTGGAGTTGCAGACACTTTAATCTGATCTGTGTCCTTTCCACCTGCATAGCGCTGAGCATAAGATCGCATTCAGTTGTCCCCCATTCTATGAACACACTGGACTGGGGCCTTCCCTATTCAAGCACAGCCTCACTTTACCTGACTGCGTGGGAACGACCCAAACACATCGTGGGGTTCTGTGGGCTGGAACATCCACATGCACACCTGGAAGCTGAGGGGGACACAGTGTACAACACAACACCACTTATTTGTGCACCATCAGCTAAGAAGCCACATTTAATTTATTCATATACAAATTTTACAGTACAAATATATCATGTGTTTTATGAAATGCTAATGATTCAATTTCATGAATTTTTTTTTGCACAGAATCACTTTTGTACATGAAAAAGAAGACAAAAGGTAACTGAACACTGCTAAATGCTGTGTGAAGAGTCTTACTACCCCTGTTATTCTTATTTGTTCAGTAAACTAATCAATTAATACTAGGCTCCATCATGGAGAAGAAAATGATTTAGAAGCAGGAGGATGAGAAGGAAGAGAAAGAGAGAGTAGAAGAAATGATGTCATCTTGATCTTCAAGAAGTTGAACTCGGGCCGGAGATTTAACTCAGTGGTTCTGGTGCCTCCCTTGCAAGGGCAAGGCTCTGGGTTCGATCTCCAGTAACCACATACAACAATGTGAGGCATGGTGACTCATGCCCACCAGCAATCAGAACCACATACTACACTGGTGGGGATGATGGTTCACACCTGTAATCCCAGCACTTAGGCAGAGGCAGAAGGATTGCAGTGAATTTGAGGCTGAGTTCAGGGCCAGCCTGAACTACAAGAGCGAGACCCTTTGTCAAAAAAAAAAAAAAAAAAAAAAAAAAAAGAAGTTGAACTCAATGACCATGAATCAATATAAGGTTCACTAAGCCTGCAACAAATGAGATGCTTCTCAGTAGGTGTGTGGAACAAGTCATAAGTGCAGGTAGCCACAAGGGAGCAGTGATCCTCCCTTGGCAGGCCTGACTTCTGCCCACAGCGAGGGACGAAGTCGGACTCAATATTGGTGCTGGGAAGTGAGAGGTGAGGCTTCACAGGCAGGAAGTCAGACCCCAGAGGTCCAGCTTGTCCCCACCTTCAGGTCACAGAATTGCGGTAAACAGACTTTGGCTGTGTTTGAGAACATGCCAAGAGTGCTCTAATGGAAAGCGTTCCTTCCATTTGTGACCCGGCGCAAGAGGTGCCTGGATTTCATTCACTGTATTATTCAAATTGATTCCCTCTGACTCCCTGAGTGCTACCACTGTTTTTCCATCTCCACAAGTTCAGCAGGAAATTGTAACTTCTGGCTCCTGCCATGGCAGATGAAGCATATTAACGCCTTCCTTCCTTCCCAGGCCCTGACCCTACAAAGCAGACCAATCACTGAGCTTTACCAACACACTTCTCACTATCATTTTTAGGTTCAACAGAGTAAACAATATGTTCTTCCCAGTTACACTGAAGTTTTCAGTTAGTAATTTTTATTTATCCCTTTTCCAGAAGTTCCTTTCTCGCATATTCCTTCTTTTCTTAACACGGACTAGATGAGGAAACTAATGGGGTTCACTGTGGTGTTCCACATATGTCTGCATAGTGCACAAGCCCCTCTTCTGCTGCCCTCTCCGTCCCCGTCCCAGCACCCTGCCTGGTCTCCTTCTACTTTCAAGTCAGTTCTTTCCTGTATATGAGCAAGAACATCCAACACTGGCCTTTTTATGCCTGCTACATGTTTCTCTATATGTCTTCTTTTAATTTCATACATATTGCAGCAAACTACAGGATTCCATTCTTCATGCCTAATACTCCACAGTATATAATACTATAATTGATCTGTTGACAAGCACGTCGGCTGATATTACACCTCAGCCATTGTGAAGAGCGCTGCACTAAGCACGGGGGTGCATAAGTTTCTTCTGCAGATCGGCTTCGTGTCTTTTGAAAGTATACCCAGGAGCAGCACAAATGGCCCCTAAACTAGTCCTGGTTCTAGAAAACTCACGTGGCTGAGTGACGGCACCAATTTCTATGCCCACTAACAGTGGACAATAGTTTCTTTTGTTTCACAGCCTTGACTGCATTTGCTATTTTTATTTAATAACAGCCATCCAAACTGGGATGAAATGGTATCTAATTCTGATTTTCGTTAGCATTTTCTTATGACTACTAATAACGAGCACTTTATCACACATTATTTCTTTTTCTTGTGAGAAGCAGGTATTCAGACCACTTATCCATTCTAAATTGAATTTCTTGTTTTTAAGTTTGTTGAGTTCTTTATATAGTCTAAATATTCACCTTCTATCAGATGAATAAATAACACACAGTTCCTCCCGTTTGGCAGCTGTCTTCAACCTAGTGATTATTCTCTTTGCTTTGCAAAAGCTTCAAGTTCCATTCCCTTTGTCCACTTTACCTTTTGTTACCCTCTCTTTTAGAATCTCATCCAGAAACTCACAGCCTGGATGCAATTTGAAAGTGTCTCCCACACATATCCCTTTAGCAGTTTCAAGGTCTTTAATTCATTTTCAATTATTTTTGGTGAAAGAAAGGTCAAGTTGTAATATTCTACATAGAGCTGGCTTGCCTGGCACCATTTTTGGAAGAGGCCATCCTCGCTCCAATGTGGCATACTTTTGATATCATTGGCATCTTTTTCAAAAACTACTTGGTTACAGAAGTGGGGGGTAAAGAGGTCTCTGTATTGTTCCATTTGTCTGTGTGTCTATTTTTATCCCAATCTCACACTGCCTTTGTTACTATGGCTCTGTATTGTGTCCTGAGAGCATACACTGAGATTCTCCCAGATTTGCTCTTTTGGGTTAGGATTTTTGTGGCTATTCTGAGTCTCTGTGCTTCTGTATAAATTGTGAGATTATATTTCCTATCTCTATGAAAAATATCACCGGTACAGTGAGGGAGGTTGCCCTGAATCTGTAAATCATTTTGGGTGAAATGATATTAACAATATGCATTCCTTGAATTCATAAACAGGACAACACTTTCCACTTTTTTATTACTACTTATCCATTTATTGGGGGATATTGTAACAGAGGGTCTCAATATATAGTCCAGGCTGCTCTTGAACTCAGGGTGATTCTCCTGCCTCCGCCCCACAGTGCTGGAATTACAGGCATGTGTCATCATGCCTAGCTGGCTCTCCTCATCTTAGGAGCCTCACTTTCATTAGTGATGTGTAGTCTTTATTGTAGATGTCTGTCACTTGAGTTTATAACAGTTAATGTGTTTGTGCATCTGTATTTTCTATGAATATAACTGCTTTCATAATTTCTTCCATTCTTAGTGTAAACTAATTTTGTATGTAGCTTTTATATTTGCATATATATTTTATATCTTTCCTGGTTGTATCAGTTGTAACAGATTTTTGGCAAAGTAACTAGCAATTTTTATGTATAGAAATGTATTATCTCTAAACAGACAATAAAGGTCTACTGCTATAAGACTCTGAATGCACCCAATCTCATCTAAACAAACAATTGAAGTGCTTTTCCTACTTGTGTTTTTTTATGCTTTCCCTTATCTAAATCCTTTGGCTAAAAATCCTACCACTATATTGATTAAGAACAATGAGAATAAACAGTCTTGTTTCATTCCATGATCTTGGAGGAAATGCTTTCCCCATTCAGCATTATGTTAAGTATTTGTAGCCTTTAACTTGAAGTATGATCCTACTATCCCTAATTTTAGGATTTTTATCATGAATGGGATACTAAGTTTTACCAAATGCTTCTTCTCTTTCTGTTGACATGATTGCATTTTATCTTCATTCTATTCATGTGTTGTATGGTTAGTTGATTAACGTATGAAAATCTATCCTTGCTGGTCCAGAAATTGAATTGTTGTTGAACTTCCTTTGCTAGTTTGTGCTGAATATTCCTGCATGTAGCTCTAACAAGAATACTGACCTACAGCTTCTTTTCCGTGTTTATCAGTTTTTAATATCGCTGAAGTTGGGACTGACCTTAGATTTTATTGGACAGTTTGAGAAGCTATTCTTCTCTGTACTGCTGGTCAAACCATCAGGCCTGAATTTTGCTTTTTTGGAGAATTTTTTACTAATTCTATCTTATTGTTTGCCTATTTAGGACTTATAATCATCTGGGCTCAATTTTGGTAGGTTACGTGTGTCCAAAAGTTTGTGCATTCCTTCTAGATTTTTCCATTTGTAGCTTACTTTTCAAAATAATACGTAACAGTTGTTGAAAATTTCTGTGTTACCAGTTCAAATATGCTCTTTTTCATCCCTAAGTTTTATTTATGTCTCTCCTCCTACTCCATTTACTTCGGTTTGTCTCAGTAAAGGTTTATAAATTTTATCTTTTCAAATAAGGACCATTTCACCAATTCATTGCATTTTTCCTTTTTAGGCTTTTATTGTACATGTCTGCAGTACATAGACAAATTACATTGATTGTATGGAACTGGTACATGTACCTATCACATTTCAGTTCCCTTTTCCCCCTTTTTCGTCTAGTGTCATATTCACTTATTCACAAGACTTAGTTAATTATCATACAGACACTTGAAAGCCAGACTAATAAGACAAAGAAAATATAAAACATGATTTTACTATGAAACACAAATTTCATTTATCTCTATCCTGTTATTACTTTCTTCCTTCTTCCAACTTTGTATACGTTCTGTTCTTGGCATTTTTCTACTTTTGTACTTAGGGAGTTTTTACTGTATACTTCTTTGATCATACTGCTTTTGCTGTAAGCACTACATCCCTCGTTATGTTGTATTTCCACTGTAATTTGCTTCAGGTCATTTGTAAGTTTCCTCAGTGACCTACAGTTTGTACAAAAGCATGTTGACTTGTCTCTACATTTCTATAATTTCTAGAGTTTTACTTGTTTATGTGACTTCATTCTACTGTACTCATCAGTTCTGCATTTTCTATCTTTCTGATCCACAATCTGCAGTGACCCTCTATCTCTTTTCTGAGTTTTTACTCATACCTTGCATTGTCTTACAGGTTTCATTTCACGATTTATATGTATTCATTCCCTTGGCTGTCACTGGACTCTTTAAAAACCAGCTTTGTGAGATACTCATCAGCCTTTTCCTCCACTTTAGTGTCTTTGCAATCTGTTACCAAAAGAATCATGAACTTTAGAAGGACTCTTCATGTTGTCATGTTTTTTCATGTTTCTTTCATTCCTATGTTGAACTCTATGGAATGGATATACCCACCACTGTTATCGGAGACCCACAATAGGCTGCTTTCTCTAGAAGACATGTCTTGCAGGATTACTTCATCATGCAACACAGAGCTTATAATCTACCAAAGCTCTAAAATATGCTGGTAGTTCTTTCAGCTGTGATTAGTGACTCTGGGCACTGTTGACTGTATCAGAATCAAAGAGTCCCACTGTCTCTGTGTTATGCAAGAGATGCTAACATCTCAGACAAATGTGGCAGAGCATAGGTATATGCGGGGCACCCCAAGCAGTTACTTAACAAGAGGAGTGAATGTCAGTACTTCAGGGACTTTCAATCAATAGGGTTCAGTGTCTGCTCACGTGTTCCAAAGGTGCACACAGCAATGTCCATTTCCAGATGTGAACAGTTACTAGACATGTCTGTTCATGGAGTATGACTAAAAGGTCTCAGTCTTGCACGGAGGGTCTCCGAGACACCTGGTGCCCACTGTGCCTTCATTTCCATAGTTTGAATCTGGGATTCTTCTATTCTCTCCTGAAAAGGATACACTGGTACCTCCATTTACAAACTTAATTTGTTCCATGATTTATGAAAAAATGGTCAGATTTATACTTCTGTGGGCAAAGGTGGTTGCGCCCATGTTTGTCACCCCATACACAATTTTCAAACAAGAACAAAATTTTGCCAAATGCTTTTTTTGAGAACTAAACTGTACACATTCAAAAGCATTTCTGAACTGAGGTGCCACTATATTGTGATATATTAAGTTTCTGCATATTAAATGATTTTTAAATTCTGTTGGAGCTACACACGACTTCTTTAAATTATTTTAGTACATCCTTTATGTATCAGAAATATAGTCCTCCTTTCAATATTGAGGTCAGCAGCACACAGCTGCCCTTTGTGTACTACACACCCTGTGTAGTATCTTATCTCATGTGTTCCCTTAGGCACCAATGTTAATAATGTCCTTTTCCTGCTAATTTCCCATTTGGGTTACTGTTAAATCCCTCTCTCAGGCTTGAAACTAAAATAAATGGATGCTAAGAGCCACAGTGGTCCACACAACTCGGGTAGGAGTTTTCTTTGTCTCCTAGCCAGTGGCAGCCCGCAAAGTTGAAGGCTACTCAGCAGGACTGCATCCCTCCTGGCAGCTGGATCATCAACTGCCCCCATGGCTCCTCCAAGCACTTTAGTCTCCCCCGGGGGTGCAGGCTGCGAGCAAACATCAAATAAAATAGTGTCAGAAGCAGTACTTTTGCTAAGCAGAAACCTACATGTTCGTAATAGAAAAGGGGACACCTTGTTTTCGAGTTGTGAAGTGTTTAGCCTTTAAACCACATAGCAAACAACAATAATGGTGACATGTGTTTCTTTCTTCCTTAGGGCAATGTGTCTGCTCTCCTTTCTGGGTCAGAGCAAAGTCATTTCTTTTCTATTCTCCACCTCGGTGGGCTGGCCTCACATCCAGCCTTTCTGGATCCCAGAAGCAGGCTGCTTGGCAGCAATGACTTGGAAGGCAGCTATGCTCACCACTACACCACCAACGCTGACAGCAATGACTTAGATGTGATGGGAGAATGAAGATTTCCTGAATATCCAGATTTCCAAAACTACTGATAAACAGGGAGCCAGAACTTTTTTAGGATGGCCACATGGACCAAAAATTTAATGTAACCAAGTCCATAATCAAAGACATAAGTTAAAAAATATATGTTCATCGATAAGGGGAAAGATAGTTTTAAAAAATGGAGGTTAATAGAGAAAACACAAAGTAGCCAATCGAAAACATTTCTTACTTAGAATAGTTTAATTTTTATAAAACTGATTTGATTGGCATTAGTATTTGAAGGTTCTTTCATTATTGATCTTTGAAAGACTAATCATAAAATCAACTGATTTATTTACATTTTTGTAATTATATCACAAATTGACTCACCATGCAGTGGCTTGCTGGATCTAGCTACTGCTAAGTCTGCATATGTCAGGAGGATTTACTTGGTATTTACAATATTTCAAATGGAATTAACAGAATTAAAAACTACCAGAAAAAAACTAACAATAGACTAAATAAAAGACTAAAGACTGATAAAGAGGTTGATGCTGACTCATCAGTTTAGAAACAGGAGAAATCTTTCTCTTCACAATTCAACAATAATTTACTTAGCTTTAAGATACATCCAAAGCATGTATAAGAAAAGTAGGATTTCTCAGGACAATATACTAGTCAGACACAGAAAACAGTCCATCAATAGAGGAAGTGTAATATTCTGGAAACAACTGAATGTTTACTTAAAAAGTAGAGATTTGACAGAATGAGTCCTACTGTATCAGAAGAGGGAGATTCCACGCCTTTCAGGGAAGAGGACACATTTGTAGTAGACAATGTGCCAGGAGCAGCATTACGCTTTTTTCCTCCAACAATGTGTTCACAGTGGAGCACTGAAACCCAACCTCATTTCTCATACGTTAAAGAAACAACACAAACATCTTAGCTGCCCTAGAAATTTCAAGCTGCTGTTAGTGTCTTTACTTTGTAAGCCAATCTCAGGGTAATTCTAGCTTCTGAATTATTCATTTGTGCAAAGATAAATCTCCCTTCCCCAGGCACAGATTTTGAAGTGCAGGAAAAATTCATGAAATTTTTGGCTTGCAAGGAGTTGGTAGAAGACGACACATGAGAAAGAGCAAAACTTTGATTATATGACTTCTGAACTGTGGTCTTCTGCTGAAGCGAAGTTAAAAGACGAATGACTTAGTGAAGTGGTTAGTTGTGTTGCATCAGAACTAGTTTTGTATCCCTAGGGAATAGCTAATACAGGAGCTCGACATGTAAAAATTCCAAGGCCAGACTCCAAACTCAAGGTTGAAAGAAGACAGATATCCAAAAGTCTGGCCCACAGAAAGCCTTTTCATCTCCTTCTTCATACCCCAACCAAGAATACATCCTGTGTTAATCTGGGAGGGATTTTCGCAGTAGGGTCCATTTCACGTGTTGTAATGTCTCTAAAGCTCATTTCCTGCCTTCATTTACTTTGGTCAATATCACAATGTTTGTATAAATAAATAATTTAAAAATGAGAATTTAAAAATGAGAATTTAAAAATGATCCTACAGCTTCACCTGTGAAAGACTTTCAATTTAATTTTTATCCCAGTCTTCACTGTGATCAGCTGCTCTTCAGGACTCGTGGTTCCATTTGCAGCACTTCTCCCAAAATGAATGCATGTGTAAAAAGAAATTAATATAAATTGCCTGGAATCATCAAACTCTCAATCAGAAATTCATATTTTAAGTTAGAAGCTCAATTACAAAATTATGTCACTAAACTTCATTTCAATTTTACCTGTTATCAATTTGACATGATGGAGAAGTGATTAATAAGCACAATTTTCAGTGGTGAAATTCAATGACATAAATGTATAATATCTCCCTATAGGCCCTCTTTCTATTTCATATTCTCTGGTAGTCACTAGTAAAAATTATGAAATGGGGTGGTAAAATCTAGAAATAGAATCGTCTCTTGTGCATACTGTTAATAGGCTATGTAACACCATGGGTGGAAGTAATTTGGCATTGTATATCTTTTTCATCTTGGATTCCCTGAAGTATCATTTTAAACTTTTAAAGCTCCATTTTATTTTTACTGTGCTTCATGGAGAATACATAATAAGGTAAGAATTATATATCTATTGTAACTTCATAAATGAGAAGGTAAAAGCTCATATATCACAGACACCCATGGGAGAGCTTCAGAGTTTCCTCTATCAATAAAATGAGATGCCTCATCAGAATCAAGATGTGATGAGACAGTTTTGGTACCTTAAAAATATGAGATTCTCATCTGATATTTTAGGCATTTTTCTATTGGACTCCCAATACCTAGTCTCCATTTTTACAAACTAATGAAACTTTACTTTTAAGTGTGCATGTGGACAGCTGGATGTGGCTAACACATTCCAATGTTCTTTGCAGATAACCATGCCCAAAGGATGTCAAGGAGGATAAACCAAGATGATGTAAAGAGCTTCTTCCAACTCATGTTCAAAGACATCTTATGAACAACCAGAGAGAAAATTACCACAGAATCACAGGTTCTAAATGCTATGAGAGAAACTGGACCAGACAGATATACAAAGAATTCTCTACGCAATAGCAGGACATCTGTTCCTCAATACAGAGGAAGAGGCGAGCCACAGAACACATCCTGGCAATCATAAGATGCTTGCAACAATACTGAGTATCTTTTCCAACTAAAATGGAATAAACCTAGTTATCAACAGCAAAAGAGAAATGGGAAAATTAACAAATACATAAAAATCAACACTCTTCTTCAACAAATATGAGTCAAAAGAGTTGTCACAAAAGAAAATTAGAGATTGCCTAGTAACAAAAGAAAATGAAAACACATTATATCAAAACAACTAATATGCAGGCAAGACAGCACTAAGAATTTTATAGCAATAAATGTTTCCATGCAACAGCAGACAGTTATCAAACCAGAAACTTAACTGTATACTTCAAGTGATGAGAAAAGAACAAACTATACAAAGTCAACAAGGGGAAAATAAAAGAATACCACCAAAATCTAGAAACAGAACAGAAGATGAGTAGTGACAATCAACAAACCAAGAGATTGCCCTTTCCTAACAAAACTGATCAACCTTTGACTTAAAAAAGGCCTCAAGAAACAAAAATCAGACTTAAGAAGAGGCATTACAAATGATGTCATCAAGACAGAGTAGTAAGACTGCTGTGAAGAATGACATGCCAGCTATCACACAGCCAAGAAGAAAGTGATAAATTCTCAGATATATGCAACTGAACAAAACTGCAACATGATGAAATATTTAGATAGCCCTATAACTAATAAGAATATTGTATCAATAGTCGAAAATCTGCAAAAAAAATGGGGAAAATTCCAGGATCTAATGGTTTGATGGGATATTGTACCAAATATTTAAAATAGAATCAACAGAAAACCTCTCAAACATTTCCAAAACAACTGAAAATGTGGGAAAGCTGCCAACCTCATTTTATGAATCCTGAATTATCCTATTACAGAAACAGGACAAAATACTACAAGAAAACTATAGATTAATGTTGTAATAAATATCAATATAAAAATCCTAAACAAAATTTTAACTAGAAGGAATCTACCTGCACATTAAAAGACTTATAAACTATGGCCATGTAAGATTTACCTACAGCAACCAAGGTGGCTTGAACACATGGAAACCAACCATTGCAGCCACATTAAAAACACAAAGAATGTCGGCCAGGGATTTAGCTCAGTGGTTCCGGCACCTGTTTTGTAAGTGCAAGGACCCGGGTTTGATTCCCTGGTAACCACATACAATACTGGGCATCATGCCCAGCAGCAATCAGTACCACATACCACAGTGCCAGGCGTGGTGGCTCACGCCTGTAATCCCAGCACTCAGGAGGCAGAGGCAGGAGGATTGCTGTGACGTGAGTTTGAGGCTGAACTCAGGGCCAGCCTGAACCACAAAATGAGACCCTATCTCAAAAAACCAAAACAAACAAACAAACAAACAAACAAAAACCACAAAGAACGAAACCCACATTATCACCCCAACTAAGGCCAAGGGTGAATCTGGCAAAACTTAAGACCCATCCATGATTTTAAACCAACTCATCTAATTAGGAAGAGAAGAAAATCATCATGAGCTGGTAAGGTCAGTATATACAGATGCTACAGCAAACATCGTCTTCAGTGCTGAACAGCTGAAAGTGATCTCTGTGAGGACAAGAATAATGAAAATTCTACCTATTTCTAGTCAAGTCAGTGGTGGAGTCCCAGACATTGCAATCAGGCAATGTCAGTTAAGTTAGGTCCCAAGAAAAATGAACTATTACTCAATAAATGCAGGTAAGAAAAAAATGCAGAATTTATAAAGAGGAAGGGCTAAAAACATTATACAACATGAAAAATGGGGAATTAAGTGACTTTCAGTTGCTCAGCTAACACTATACATATTTAGATCATATGCTTTTTATTTATTTTCTTTTTTACAATTAAGTTTACTGGTACATTGGGGAATTTTACTTGTAAATAAGAACCTGATACATCTTCATTCTTATTTTCCTCATTCCCTCTTTTCAGCTCCTCAGCCCCACTTTATTTACAAAAGTACTTGTTCCCATTTTTCCTTTTTTTCTCATTTCTTTTGTTTCCCATACATAAGACCCTAACAGATGCTTATGACACTGCCTTTGGCCAAGAAATCTATGTTTATTCAAATGTCTAGTTTGTATAAAAATTTGTTTAAAAAAAAAAGGATGTTCATGGGTCGTGTGTGTGTGTGTGTGTGTATGTGTGTATATATATATATGTATATGTATATGTACATATACACACATACACACACACACACACACACACACATATGTATTCATACGAATGTGGGGCAGGAGTAATCTTATCAATAGGTCTTGTTTCCTGAAATAGACCACATGTGTCAAATGGTCTACTTTAGCCATTATTTTTAAGTTTTTCACTTAAAATTACTTAAATGTAAGCTGAATCCAAATGTTCTCAGCTAACAAAACCTTTTACTTTACTCATTTGTCTCCTTAATTTGAAAATATATTTTGCAACTCCATTTATTATTTTTTAAAGGCATCATCTGGTGGCTGCCTGTATTGCTCAGGGAATTGCTCATCAAAAACTGTTAAGATAACAAGTGGAACTCTATCAAGTTATTTTCTTCCAAATAACATACTAATTTTCAACAGACCAAAGCTACCATGCCTACATAACTAGTATTTGTAGGCAGTTATATTTAGAGCCAAATAAGATGAGAGATATTTCCAAACTAATTCTCTATTTATTTGAAAATTGGTCCATTTATACTTTAAAACAAAGTACAGCAATCTCAAGGCATGTTTTTGTTTGCCAAATTCCATGCTTTTAATCCACAGATGAAAGGGAATATAACAGAGTAGAAAATTCTGCTTAAGTACTCTGAGTAAAATAAAATGTAGCTCTGTTCACTGCAACATGAACCCGTTTCCGGCATCCCCTTCTGAGGTAAGATCTCTTATCCTGTTACCCAAGGGTGAATCTGGAAGCTCCATCCTGCGGAGACATCAATAGCACAGGCCACATCCTGGACGGGGTTAAGAATGGCACCAGGTCATCACATTCAGTCACAACGCAGCAACTTGGAGGTTTAATTTACTCAATAAAATAACGCTTCATTTGCCAAAACCTGGAAAACAGGATATAAAAGGTGGAAGCAAAACTGCAAAAAGGGCGTGTTGTGATCCAAAATGAACTGTAGCCCGAACTCTCGATTCTTAATTCCATCCTTAGTGTATTTAAAACATTGTGGATAATTTACCTCAGGACAAGTGTCCATCACACCGAAGGACGAGACACCAACAGAAATTGCTGTCTGGTACCAGCACTGCGGGAGGTACTTTCTGCAGATTCCGGTCCTCTGAAGTCATCTCTCCAGGGAACAGCTGGAGGATAGGCGCTGTCTGCCTGTCACAGCAGTCAGTCCCAGGGGAGTGTCCGCCTCGGAGAGTGACAGACTACGAGGAAGCGCAAAATCCAACCACAGAAGCAAGGGCGGCACAGAAAGAGCCACCGCAGGGATTAATGAACAATGTTGCAACTATTCATTACGCCTCTTCTCCAGCTGATCATTAAGCTTTCAGAACTGTTTATGCAACAGAAAAGGAAATGTTGACTCAAGATTTCATACACTTACTGTTCACACAAAGAGGAAACCGTGAAGAGTATAATCTGCAATTATAGTACCTGCTGAAACCAGATCACTGTCACTGAACCTGGTGATTAGCTGTTGTAAGTGCTGTCACACGTGCCACTGCTCAGAGTCTGGGATCTGCCTGGTCACCGGTGAGGCGCACTGGAAAGTGTGTGACCCAGAGCACTTAATGGGAACACTGATTTAACAACATCACTTCAAATGCAGACTCTGAAATCTCTAAGGTCTAATGATAAAAGAAGTATTTCATATCATGAACTCAAAGTCCTCTGCTATTTTTAACTTTCTTCACCATGCAATTTTATGCAGAGAATCATGTGATTCAGTGTTTACAGAATGAACAAAAGAATCGGTGTAATTAATATACGCCATCTTTCCCTCACAGTTAACTTCTATTTAATAACTTCCTGGACATAAGTCTAAGCACTCTGAAAACCATTACCAACTGAAAATTAAGATGTAACTAGAAGCATATGTTCTATTGAGTACCTTAGAAATAATTACCCATATGGTACTGTAGAAGGAATGTAAATTTTCAGAATAACTGAATCCTATATTTACTACCTGTCATTTCATTAGTTAATGAATCCAGTATTTCCTTAACTTGGATTTTCTGATCTACAAAATTGGGGCATAAGTATCTGCCTTGAAGAGGGATACTACAAGGATTAACAGTGATTAAAGAAAATCATGGATCTGAAAACTTGTCATATTAAGTTTTTGGTGGCCACGCAGGAGACATGTAATTGTGCAAACTCCTATCTGAACGTTTTTGAGCTCTGATTAAAAAAGATCAGGAAGAACAAAATGGAAGAGTAAAACAATACAAAACAGTGTTCTTTGAAGGTTTACCTGAACCAGTCAAATTCCACTACTTTAAAAAATAACACTACAAAAGTAACTAGAAATGTAGCAAGGTGATCCCTTTTCAGAAATGATCAAGGCTAGCCTGCCATGTTTTTCCTTAGAATAATGGAAATATTCAAGCCAAAAAAACTGAACAGAGTCTAGCCTTGGTGTTCATCTCAGGTCTGACACTTGAGTTAACATAACTTTAGAGCTAATTCAACACAATTTTGGGGGCCAAACTTAGCTTAAACTGTAAATTCAGGATTGGATTTTGAAAGATTCTGAAGAGCCTCGAGTTATCTGTCTTAAGCAGTGGTCACAGATCTCATCCTGAATTGTTCAGGGTTCCAACTGTCTTAAAGAGAGCTGGAATGGATTTCCTTCTGTTCGTTTTCGTTCAAGATTGAAACACAAAAGCTTTCTTCCTGGCCTTCCAGAAGAGAGTGGAGATTAAAGCCTTCACTTTTTTAAAAAAAAAATAAGAGCTCCTATGTTCTGAAACTTTACCCTCAGTGCTAGGTCTAATGAGCAATAAGTTCTCCTGGAAGAAAGGTGGGTTAGGTCTTCAATTTTCTATTCAGGTTTTACAATTTAAGCGGTAAGGCATAGAAAAACAACAGGGGCACAGTTAGGGGATAAATCCCAAGACAAAGAGTTAAAGTATCCCAGGTTGACTGAGTTCCAGAACAGAAGACAGACCAACCAAGCCCATGAGGAGGGTCAGCCCGCAGGTGGCCAGTAGGTGGGGTCCATAACCCACGCCCACATCCCATGACCGGATCCATAGTTCTGATGCATGGATCTCGGGAGTTTGTTTTCCTTCCTTGGTACATCTTCCAGGCTCCCCAAGAAGAGCCCAACCTCTACTTATGTTAACACTGCAAGACCTGCGCGGAGAGGTTGAGCACGGCGGGTGGGGATAGTGTTTGTGCACAAACCCTCAGCTCCACTGGGATGTGAGTCACAGCTGGCTGGAGTTTCCCATGAGGATTTCTTACTGACACTAAATTTTTTAAGTTATTTTGTTCAAATTTCCAATATGAAATTGGTTCAAAATACTTACATGTTTGCTAAATCAAAATAAAATGTTCATCTTCATCTCCTAGATACATTCTCCATATGTAGTTAGTGCTCAGCCTTTGGGAAGCATCTTGTTGGATATTTTACAGAACCATAAATACACATAAAAGGATTTTAGTGAAAGTTTATTTTTATAAAAATATCAGTTTTTATTCTTTATTATTGTTTAATAGATAAAATGCATGTATATATACATACTTCAATTATATCGATAGAAATATTTAGATTTAACTATCATACAATACAATGGCCCTTTCAAAATGGGTAATGATACTGCAGAAATGGGAAGAAAATGTATGAATAGCAAGGGAAACGAGGGAAGAGAAAGGAAAAAGGAAGGGAGGGAAAATTTTTTAAAAGAAGAGAACGGAAAAAATGGAAACACAGCTTCTATAGATAGGAGGGGAAGAGAGGGGAAAGAATGTGTGATAAAAGAAGAATCGAGATACATCACGTACAGGTACAAATTCCCTGTGGTGAATGCGATCATTGCACCTAAAGTGTACTAATAAAATTAACTTCTGAAAGAGGCAGAAGGTCCTTGTGATGACTCTGTGTCCAGCTGATTATTCTGTTGGTGGACAGCTAGGATATTGATTTATTTTTGCTACTTTATATAATGCTACATTGAAAATACATTTCTGAGGAATAAATCTTTGTATATGATGTGCTGGACCAAAGAATATCTACATGTTTAATATTATCCTAATTAGCTTTCTCAAAAAAGGCCACTTTCTCAAAAAAGTCTACACATGGCCTCACTCTACATCACTGGCTGGAGAGGTTTGCTTCCTTTCCCATTTCTGCAGGTTTCTGGCTCATTTTTCTCATCAGAATTTGGGAGACAGTAGCGAAAGGAGACAACATAAGGATTATATTATTTCTGTACTTGCTTTGTGCTTTTGTAACTTGAGACCTATAGAAACAATACTTAAGTTGTAAAGTTTTATGCTTTATCACAGGATTAGATTCTTCACCATATGCTTTTGTACAGCTGGGTGGATTTTTTAAAAATACTCTGCTCTAATATCTCTCACTCAGATCAGTACTGAAGTTTGTTAAGATGCTACTGTGGATGCACTGAACCCGGGCCTCCTCTGGAATCACTTGGAAAACTTCCAGAAACACCTGGCATAGGGAGGGAGGGAAGAAATGAACATTCAACTGAAATCTCTACCCAGAAGGACTGGCTCGTAGCCTGTAAAAAAATCCTCTCCAAGTGATACTGATATTAATTCAATGTTAAGGAGAAATACTCTCCGATCCGCTAAGTAGTAGTTGTTAAATAACATGTTACTCCCCTAAAAATAATAATGGAGAAATTGTTTTACAACATGGTTAAGTGAAGATAAATAGAGTTTAGCTTGCTAGCAGGTCAGTGATGCTAACGTGACAGCCATCCTCTTGTCCACCTGGCATATCTCTCAAGACCTCAGTGCACAAATGAAAGAGCGTAAGTAACTGAAATGGCAGATGGCAACAACTTCTAAACATCCTGTGTTTTTCCTATACTTATCTATGTAATTTACAAATGAGTAAGATATCTATAAGTAATATAAATTATAATCATACACTAAATAAAGTTATGACTGTAATCTCAAGATAGCCAAAATATAAATAAAAAGTAAAGACAGACAGCAGAAAACCGGGAGCTAAATCTTTTGCACAAGGTAAGGGGAGACAAGGAGGTGGCGGGCGGGAGTGGGGGAGGGGTAGCACAGGGAAAGAACCGAGACGCGCTGTGACACGTTCCTCTCCCCGAGGAGATGTGACCATTATGTACAAGAAAAACGCACTCACGCAGGATAAAAACCAGAAAACCACTGAGCACGGAAAGGTGTTGGCACTGACTATGTTTCCAACGAAGATGTGAGAGGATGCGATGCCTCAGTGAGGCGGTGTAGCCAGAGCGTGACACCTGCATATGACAGCTGCAGGCGACTGCTGGCTTCTGTGTGGCCACCCCTGACTTGCTGCGAGTGGCCTGGTGCCACTCGTATCGGCGATTCCTCTCTGAAGGCCTCCTGTGGGCACCACACTTGCCACCTGGCTATTTTCTGGCCCATGTTCCCTCTCACTCCCCGGAGCTCCTTGAGGTCCACGTCACCACTCACAGACGCCACACCTTCTCTACCAACGGCACACCTGCACATGGTGCCCTGACTCGCAGCCTAAAAGGCAGCACATTTCTTTCACTTTCCACCCAAATTTCTTTGTCTTTCTTCAAAGACAGGCTCATTCTTATGATGAGAGAGCTTAGCAACCTCAGGTTACTATTCTTTCCTAAGCTGGGAAATTTTGCCTCCTCATAGCAGGGGGAACATTTTGTAACTTCTTTTTCCTATAAAGCATTTGCCAGGTTATTACTTTCCTTTTTGGGAACATGGTTAAGTAAGGTGAGGGTGACGTGAACGCAAACCCTGCTCTCTGACATCAGTCCACCTGACGAAGGCCACAGCAACCACATGACTTACAGAGCCCCAGGGCCACACACAGCCACATCATGCAAAGGGATGATCCAAATCCAGAAGGGATGCAGTGGGCCAGGGCAAGACCACACTGGGTCACTAACAACACACAATTTAGAAGCCAGCTTACTTCTGGAATCTTCTATGCAACCTCTTTAGACCCTGTCTGACCATGAGTGATGGAAAATGTGGACAGCAAAACCATGGAAGCAAAACAGCAAGTAGGAATGACAAGATTTTGAAGGAAAAATGATAATGTTAACAACTGTGTCTTTCTCCCCAGACATCTCCTCTTAAGACACATACTCCTCAGTTCTGTGATTTGTGCAGATATTTATCCAGTTGGCACAGACTCCATCAGGAGATTTGGATGGCAGTGAAAAAACTCTGACTGTGCTTATGTTATACCTGAACAGCAGAAACACACACACACACACACACATGGGTGCGCACACACATATACAATCATGCAAAACAATAAATACACAGTGTACTGATATCATCAAATGCTGGTGAATAAGTGGACCACCATGGACTCTCTATTCGTCACTGGTGAGAACACAATACGGCACAGCCTGTGTGGAAGGCATTCTAGCACACAGGCTACACATGTGACTACTGTACGGAAGAGCAACTGTGCTTCTTCACAATTACCCAAGTGAGCTACAAGCTAAGAACACACAAAAAACATATGTAATGAACATCTGCAACAACTTCATTTATAATTACCAAAAACTTGGGTCAGCTAAAATGTCCCAGTGAACAAACTGTGGTACCACCACACAGTGAAACATTACACAGCACTGAAACTACCAGCTCTAGAGACATGAAGGAATCTTAAAAGCGCATTGTTGAGTGAAAGAATCCAACTCAAAAATGTCACATTCTGCCAGAGTCCAATGGTAGGGCAGGGTGGGAAATGCAACAGTGCAGGCTGCGACAGTGGTGGTGGCTGCCTGGACTGAGGCTGGACAAGCACAGAGATGGCAGGGCAGGGAACCCATTCCAGTCGATGTCGCCACAGCAGACATGTGGCCTTACACATCTTTCAAGGCCCACAGGCGTATACAACAGAAAGTCAGCTCCTAATGTAAAGTATGGACACTTCAGATAATAAGGTATCGACACCAGTTCATCAATTGTAATAAATATAACTGTGCCAGTGCAAGATACTCATTAAGGGAAACTAAAGGGAACGATGGGAGATGTTTATAAAAACTTTGTATTTTCCTTCTTTTAAAAAATTTTGAATAATTTCACTATTTATTAGTATCTTCTGATCAGTTTTTCTCTAAGAATGCCACTGCAAAACATAGTCTATTAATTAAAATAATAGACAAAATAATGGCTAAATAAATACATGTACAAAACCAATTGGTAGATTAAGCGGTTCTTAAAATGTTTCATCTCTCATCAGTAATCAAAATAACTAATTTTTAGCATATATAGTGTTAACATAGTTACTGCTCACTTGTAACTGGTGGAATTAATCATTTTAACAAAAGTACATTCATGTCAGAATATCTGACCTGCATCTTAGTTCTCAGAGTTAGGCATTTAGACTAAGGCCATTCTCCTTTTTGTGAAATGTGAAACTTACACCATAACAGAACGTTAACGATTCAGTTCATGAACACAAATAAGAAGAAGAAAGGATAAATTTACATTCTGTTTGAAACACCACTTAATTAGCTCAGGGACACATACTTCAGGACAAGGTAAGAACAAATAAAGGATATATGATTGTGTTACATGTTACACTTGATTTAAAAAATGACCTTCCCATGACCCAAAAGTAATTTACTTTTTATCTGTTCAAACTAAGAACAATGATTCAATCACTGATTACAATCTCCCCTGTTTGTTTTATTTATAAGTCATTACATCACAAAACTGTTGCCTTAAGCAGTAGCTGGCCCTTCACATCCTTCAGCTGATCGAGTCATCACAGTCACTCGCCCGGAAAATCTTGTCCCACTAATGCACTTACTGAGATTCAGGCAGCTAAAATCTAGTGCAAGGCCACATGCCTCATCAGAGGCAGCCACGTGACTTATCAGAGGCAGCCTCGGGACTCACGAAAGGATAGAGTCGAGGCCCTACCACCTCATAGACTCCTCTTCCTTTTACTGCTAAAACTCACCCCTAAGCCTGCTTACTTCGGCTGTTTACAGATTGCTCTGCTGATTGGCAAGGCTGGGCTATTGATGCTAACAAACAGGAGCAGCATCATGAACTCTCTGGAAGCAACTTAGTAAACGCAAGGAAAGCCGAGCAATTCCATTATAAAAATATATGTCACACTACAGGCATCTCTCAGATCTACTAAAATCAGTAAGAATCTTAAATAGAAACAAAAATCTATTTTACTTCATTTAAATAAGAAGTCCAGTTCAGTCAACCAGTCCTTTAGAGCAGTATCTGAAGGTACCTGACAACCTCTCCTTCAAAGTAGCGTCATGGCTCTTGTTTTTACAGATTAAGACAGGAAATGACGTTTGCACCCCAGTCATACTGCCCCCGGTGCAACGCTGACTTTTCCTGCAGCCAGATGTGGTCCTTGAGCAAATATCTCTCCTGTAGCCACTGTGATTTTGGCCTCTCCACCTTTCAGGAGAAAGCTGCACAAAAGAATCACCACCTCTCCCTGATGTTTAATCAGGGCTCGGCCTGCGCAGGTCCTTTTATGAAAGCTCCCTGGCAGGAAATCAAAGCTCCTTTCTTCAAAAACAATAAAACATGAAACAGAAGGATCCATCTGTCAATCAAGATAGGTTTCTCTTAAAGAAAAGAAAAAGAAAGAAGGAAAGGTTCCTCAAAGAATAAAAAGCTTTCACACTAATTAATATCCATTAAAGCTCCTACCAGTTTAAAGCCTTGAGCAAAGTCAAGAATTACACAGCTGACTTATATCCAGAATGGGCTGCTGTGTCATTCAGCTGAATGGACGAGAGAAAGCGCTTCTCCCCTAAAAACCAGGACCATTAATTCTGATTTGTGCTTCATAACTGAAAGCATAACCTAAATATGTCAACC
>PVIR01025569.1:0-24766 GCA_004026965.1 Petromus typicus | reverse complement strand
AAAAATTCCTCCCTTTGCCCCAGGTGTCACACATCCTGATAGTAAAACAAGATTTTGGTGACTTCTTGGCCTGTACATTCCCCCGAGTACATATGTTAGTCCCATTACCCTAATTTATCCATTCACTGCTCCATCCACGTGTAAAATTTCTACATTATTTCAGTGCAGCATAGCAACCTGAAAGTAGTCAGGTTGTCTGTAGCTCTTGGTTGATAAAAGCAACAGAATGACGGCTCTCAGGTCTGTAATTAAATGTGTGAAACTAACAAATAGATATACAGAAAAAAAGTATATTTTTTCCCTACCAGTCATGTTGTGACATCCATTTGTGTTAAATGAGGGAATGAGAATTTAGGGGATTTGCTTTTCATTATGGTGTAAATTAACTTCAACTATTGAATCGAAATGGATTTGTGTAAGAGATACCGCTATCAATAATCATTTGGAATTCATTTTACCAAGATAAATTGGAATCCTCAGGGATAACAAGTAAGACTTATCTTCTGCATTTGTGAAAAAAATAAAATAATGGCAATTTCTTATAAGCATTCTTTGAGTTTGCTCAAAAATCCTGTACATGTGACATTCGTTATCTGCTCTTAAGTTTCCTTTAGTGTAAACATAGGTGAATATCATGTGAAACAAAGACATGAGATAGAAGTTGAAGATGATGTTGGGTAGAGAAAAGTCAGGAAATCGTAGACTTAAATAATGTAGTCATGCAGCCAAGTTTAGTCCCCTGAAGGGGATAAATTATATCATCACACTTAGCAGTCTTCAGGAGGAAAAAAGAAAAAGTCCTTTAGGAATCAGATAGAAGATTCCTCTCACCCTTGCACAGATACTAGTGCTCCAAACTCTTGATAGCAAGAAAGTTGTGTATATGTTTATAGCTTAATACAGTATATTTGCTAGGGATGATAATGATAAGCAATGACTATCCTTTTTTATTTTCCTGCAAATATTGTACACAAAAATAGTAACCAACCACAATCAAAATACCACACACTGGCTGTTGTCCTTTAAAATGCATTGTCCTATGAGCAGCCTTTGCTATTATCCATGAGGAAACTGAAGGTTAAAGAAGATAAATGATTTTTAGTTCTGGTTTTTAAGAGACATAGCTGGAATTCAGAACCAGACTGCACCCTCTCAGCCTTCCTGGCCCTTTATCATTTCGAGATAACTGAGCATCTACTGCAAAACTCTCCTAAACTGCCCTGTGAACTGTGTGATCTCCAGATTACTTGTTTTGTGTTTCAGTTTGTCACGGTGTCATGTTCTAGCATTAGCCATTTACAGAGATGTATAGTGTACTGTTATTTTAAATCTACACACATCAAGAAAACAGGCATAATTGGTGGTAATTAGGGTGGTTGCAATCCCCTGATGATGAAGCACTAGAATGTGTTGCCAGAGGAAGTTGTACAATTTTCTCTTCTGGAAGTCTGAAAGAAAAGCACAAACAAGATTTCATCACACTCTAATTTCTTAACTTATAAAATAAAAGATTTAAGTAAATGATCTCCTTTGGTCTCCCCCAACCCCAATCTCTGACAAGACTGCAACCTTAGGTAGGGATTAGATGTTTTAACCTTTTCAAGGTCATTTGTGGACTTCTATTTTTATGCTTAAATGAATCTTGATATGCCATTGGTTCACCTCCACACTCTTAAGTTTCTTTCAAATGGAGATCTCGTAAGAGCTATTATTTAAGAGTATCCCAAATGTACATTGTACAGAATTAACCATAACTTGCATTTAGGACTTCAATAATCATAGTTCATTGGTGCTCTGTGTTCATTCTCCTTATGTGACTAAAGTTCAACAACAAGACAGTATTTTCTCATCAGGTAGCATTTTAAAATGCCTTGTGTATGTGACAGATGGGATCTTATAAATGCATTAGGCTTGCTTATTTTAATATTTAAACATATGCAAAATTCTAGAAATATTTTACATGCAAATGTCGTAGGCTCCACAAGGACCTATAATAGAAATCCATACTCTGTGACTTCACAGCCTTAGTCTCAACAGCTAATCACTTGACTATTTCCAAATCAAATTTCTTGAAACAAGTCAAAGGCATTTGTCCTACCTAAGAACCAAATTCAGTGGCAAGTTTGACATTTGAAAATCAAGCTGCTTATTGAGATATTCATGCACTGAAACAGGACCCAGAATATCTTTCAGTGAAAGAGAAACACCTTTTTTCATGCTCTAATGACTCAGAAATTTGTCAGAGAATTTTATTAAATTTTCTTCATACATTAAAAAAATAAGACCTCACCTCTGCAGTAAGAGGCTGAATTTAGAATTTCAGCCAAAGAGATTTTCATTTTCTGAGAGATTATAAGCCCGTTAGGATTTTACTCCTCTTGGGGTTCTAATCATTGTGTTGCTTCTGAGATATTAACAATAACACTGATTAAGAGGTGGAGAGAGGAGCTGTTCCAGGTACCAACATTTCCCCAAAGTAGAAATATTTCAAACACTGTGGCATTTGTGGTGGGTGGATAGCGTGCCCAGTTTTTATGAAGCAGAGCAGAATAGGAAGGAAGAGAACACGAATGACAAATAAGCAACCTTTATCCAGGACTTCTATGTGCACAGCACCATACACAGAACCACACAAGTTCTTCACATGTGTTGTTTTATTTAATCTACTTAGCATCCCAACAATAAAGTGCATTTTTATCCATAAAGGAAATTGAAGTCCAGAGACACTGACCAATTTTACTGCGGTCGTCCAGACCAAACCCAGACAGTGTGGACGCCGAAGCCCGTCTTCTTCATGCTCAACTATGCTAATGCTTTCTCCGTGTGAAGAGTGGGCCATTACTCGGGGAGGAACAGGTGACTACAATACATTCGCCCTCGGCGGCCTTCAGCTGATGGCTTCCCCAGCCCAGTTCATTCTACTTGTGTGGCCCACTTCAGAGGTTACAGCTAATAAATACATCCTGAATGAATACCGTGGATGAAAGCAAAATGATGTGACAACTGAGAGACATTCTAGCATTGGGCTGGTCCTTGTTTTCACCCACTCCAGCATCTGTTAGCTGTCCATGATTCTGTGAGGCAATTTGGCTTCAACTCCTAGAACCAGTGCTGCACAGATGTGGAAAGAGTACCACACCTGTTTGGCAGCCTCTGCCCACTCTCACTCTTTCCTGAGACTGCTGTTTCCAGGCCCATGCTGTCCTTCCTGCTGGCCATGGACCCCCAGAACTCAGCAGGCCCTGGGATCACCCCACTTGACAAATCTGATGATCATTTTTCTTCTTCTTTCCCTCTTCTCTCCCAGTCAACATCAGCCTTTCTAGAGGTAATTGTTTGTTTGCCTTTCTGCCTTCCCCTGTGGCCAGTGAGGTCCACAAAGACATGAACTGCATCTTCATTTCACTCCAGTGTCCAGCACACTGCCTGGATACAGTAGTTGTTTAGCCGCCAGTGAACAAATGCTTGGGCAGATGAACGCTTTCCACTGCAGACCTCATCAAGGTTGTGGGTAATTGGATACCATTACCGTTAATGATTATTATAATAATGTACTTATTTAGAAGGATTACCATTAGAAACTTTTTAGATTCCAGAGTTTCAAGTATGTATCCGTGTGCTTATTATTTATTTAGCATGTTATTAACTTATTCAGTAAACATGTATTAAGTACCTGTTCTGTGCCAGGCCTGCTGTAGGTTACCTTGTTGTTCACCATTATCAATTAGGAGGTACTTTTCCTTCCATCATTTCTGTGGATATTTTGGGAGGAGGAGTTATCATTTCTTGCTCCTGAATTAAAATTCTAGTAGGTGTCATAATTTTTCTGCTCACTAACAAATTTAAAAATGTTCTAAAATGGCTTGAAGTCACAAACATTAGTGTTAAGTCAGTTAAATGTCACTATTGTCAGTCTGGTGGAAAAATTAAAACTGAATGAGACTCAGCTTGTCTTCTCCCTTCCTCAAGCTGCAGCCCTGCATCTAGAAGGGTCACCTGTACTTGCTGAACTGTTATGTCACCTGATAGCTGCTATTTCAGCTCCCTATCTCAGGCAGATGTGGGGAAAAGATAAGGAGATGATGATACCTTCAGCCCATTGTCTGTTACTTGGTTATTAGTTCTATAAACCTCAGATGCTCACACTGCTGCGTCCTACTGAAGAGGCTTCCACGGGCTCTTCAGATTCTCCGGGTCATCTCCCCTGCTAAGTTCTTGTCACGTGTAAATGGTGTCTGGTGGCTCTTCCTTCTGCTCCTAGGAGCTGGAAGACTGTATTTGGCCTTAGAAAGCATCTTCCAAGAAGACTTCTTTTTAAATTGAAATCTTTATTGGTACATTACATATATGCATCCTGATTGCACTCCATAATGTGGATTTGTACCAGTACAAAACACAACTTAATTCTCATTTTTCCCATAGCCCTACCCACCCTACCACCCCCCATATACATAAAATTTGTTTCCTTTCTTTTTTGTAACAATGAGATTATAACCAAAAAGACTTTTATGGATGATGTAAAAGGAAAAAATTCAACACTTGTTGTGTCTCTTACTGACCCACTTCTGCTCTGTGGGAAAAAGTCTTCTCACCTGACAGGCTAGGATGATTAGTCCACGCTTAGTTGGGTATGGCCCTCTCTACCTCATGATCTAGAATCCTGGCCCTGACATGCCAGGGGTCCTCCCAGAGGTCTTGTCATCAGACCAGTGGGTAGGTGGAGACTGTCAGCAAGCCAAGGGAATTCACTGAACTCTTTTCCCAGCCACCACTCATCACTCTGCAATCTTTTGGGTTCTCAGTGTGGAGACATTATTTCTAAGATCTCGGCGATTTTTTGTAGAATCTGCATATGTGGGTTGGCTTTGGGAATTCTCATCTTTTTAATTTAGTAATCTTTTGTAGAGACTTCAATTTTTAGGTATACTATCATATATCCATATACCATACCAAAAATGACAGATAGATAGAGAGATAGAGAGATAGATAGATAGATAGATAGATAGATGAGTGTGTCAAGTACAGTAAAGACAAAGAACTTGTAGAATATGATGATAAAATTATTTTGTCACCTCTCCCTTTAAAATAGTTTCAGTTCCTTCTGTTCTTCTGATTAAACCTGTGTCCTGGCCTGTGTCATAGAGGAACTTTCCAACTTTATTTGCATTTACGAAACTTCTCCTTCCTCCCTACACAGCCTGGGAATGAGGGACGTTTGGTTCCTGCTCTTTCTTGCCCCACTCGACCTCAGCTAGGGCTGTGCATAGACCATTGGGAGTCAGAGTGAACGGGAAGATGAGAGCCAGGTTCCTGTTCAGCATCTCTGTGTGCAGTGATGCTCTGTCTTCTCATGGAGAGCTTTCATATGTTCTTTGGAAAGCTCCTCCCCCTCCAGAGCTGGGAACTTCTCAGATGCCCAGTTAGTTCTCCTCATGCAGACAATGCATTTTCCTGTGATGAGCTCCTTGCTCCTTTCACAGCCCTGAGGGAATGAGGAGATGGTGAAGACAGTGTTCACTTCCAGCTTCAGTTTGCAAAGTTTTCACCTTCATCTTGAAGGTCTTGTTGCACAGAACAGAGCTAAGGAGCCTCATCCTTCTTCCTGGTATGTACAGTCTGTATTTAATGTATAGGAAACATATCTTCTCATGCAAATCTCTAGAAGACTCACATGCTGGGGTACCCTTAAATCAGAGATGCTAGTTCCTGCATCTTCTAGAGGTAGCTGATAGGTACCAAATTCCATGTGGTCATTTGATAGTCTCAGAAGATTAAAAGCAAGAGCTCAAGTATCAGTTTGGGGAAAGACCTCACAGCATGGCTGTTCTCAAAGAAATTGCCCCTTAACGTCTCTCCTCACTCAAATCTTTATATTCTCAGTGTGGCTGAATTACTTATGAGCTGTGTCATGAATTTAGTGGTCTCCTTTTTTGAGTCCTACAGGCTGGTCCTTCTCATGAATCACTTCAGTATATGAAATCTGCATGATCCAAGTGTTCAGCCAAAACTTCCAATTTAACACTTTGTTGTGTATACACAGCTACATGCACCTGACTGTCCTGTAGAGTCTGCAACATACAGTTACATTTCTGTTTGACCTATGAGTAAACTGAAAGAGCCAGTAATCTGCACCATGGTTAGCCAGGTTTTCTGCTTCCATGACTGCTCTTTACCTGCCTATAAGTTAACACATTGCCCTCCTAAGAATAGACAGAGGGCCCTGTCAGTAGATGGAAAACAGTAATTCTTGTACCTTCTTATAGGCCTACAGAATTACTGAGAGTTTCTTACACCAAATTTTTAAAAAAACATATAAATGATCAAAGTAAAATATAATACAATCATAGATAAAATGATTGCTTACATGAGGAAAATAGACTTACATTAAAAAGAAAAATACAAGCACTGGGGATTTAGCTCAGTGGTTCCTGCACCTGTCTGTTTTGCAAGTGCAAGGGCCTGGGTTCTATCCCCGATAACCACATGCAACAATACCAGGCATAGTGACTCATGTCTACCAGCAATCAGTACCACGTACCACAATGACAGGCATGGTGGCTCACACCTGTAATCCCAGCACAAGGGAGGCAGGGGCAGAAGGATTTCTGTGAGTTTGAGGATGAGCTCAAGGGCTGGCCTGAATGACAAATCGAGACCCCAGAGAGAAAAAGAGAGAGAGAGAGACAGAGAGAGAGAAATGGAAAAATGAAATGGAAGAGGCATCTATTACAGAAAATGAAATAGCTGACTATTTAATAATGAAGCTTAATGTGGTTTGCCTGCATTAAAAAAAAAAAAGCTGATTAGGACTAGCTTATGACCAACAATGAATTCTAACCTCACCATACAATGTGTCTTAGAACATGACATTACCCTTGTGGTAGAACACCATGGTAATATGAAGATGTGAACATATCAGCTTTCTATCCCTACAACAAATCCCTAGGATATCAGCTCAGGAAAAGAAAAGGTTAAGGGTTCCTTTCTTCCTACAGCTCCACCAACGTTTGTTGTTGGTTGATTTTGTGATAGCAGCTATTCTTTCTTGAGTGAGATGAAATCTCAGTGTTTTCATTTGCATCTCTCAAATGACCAACGATGTTGAACATTTCTTCATATGTTTCTTAGCTGCCTTTGCTTCTTCATCTGAAAAATTTCCATTCATTTCAGATGCCCATTTTTCAATTGGGTCTTTAAACTGAGGGGCTGATTTTTTAAGTTCTTGGTATACTCTAGATAGCAGTCCTTTGTCTGAGAAACAGCTAGTAAAATTTTTTTTCCCATATTGTAGGTTGTCTTTTCACTCTGTTGGTGGTTTTTCTTGCTGTGCAAAACTTTTCAATAGGATGAGATTCAAATTGTTGATTCTTTCTGTTAGTTGTCGTGCTGCTGAGGTTTTGTTCATAAAGTCTTTCCCTATCCCAATGTCTTCAAGAGTTCTGCCTAACCTGTTTTCCAGTAGGTTTAGTGTTTCTGTTTTAAAATTTTTGTTTCTAATCCATATTGATTTTAATTTGGCATGTGATAAAAGAGATATAGATCTAGCTTTAATCTTTGACAAGCTGAAATTTAGTATTGGTGGGAATATACACTGGAATCCTGTAGTCATATTTCTCTTTGTGGTCTGGGTCATGGAGGATAAGAGGTGAATGGTGTGGAACTAAAAGTGGAAATGGTCTTAATTTTAATAACTTATTTATTTCCAAGTGTCATTACACTTATTTTACACATCATTTTATTCCCTTTGATGTCCAATTTTAATCTTTATTTTTTTTAAATTTGGTTATTTCACTCAACAACCTTTTCAAATTGAATGCTAGTTTTAGAAGTAAAGACATTTGCTATAAAACTACTTGCGCTGGAAGTTTTTCAAGTAGCTAGTGAGGCAAATGTTGCTGTGTGGAGTTGACAAAATCCAAATGACACCAAGGGGCATACCAAACCTAGAGGACTGGCAGGGAGGCTGTGTCACAAAGTAACCTTTGGAAGGAGACATATAGGCAAGGGAATTTAGGACATAGTGGAAGCAGCAATGTCATCCTAGTAGGAAACAGAGACACAAAATACAATTGCAATAATCTCTTTGTCTCTGGTCTCTTTCCAAATCTATGTTTCACTTCTGGTTCATTTGTTTGTTTGTTTTTCGAGAAAGGGTCTCTCTTTGAAGTTCAGGCTGGTCCTGAACTCAGCCTCAAACTCAACAATCCTCCTGCCTCTGCCTCTTGAGTGCTGGGATTACAGTCATGAGTCACCACACTCAGCATTGCTGTATGTGATTACTGGGGATTGAACCCTGGCCCTTGAGCTTGCAAGGCAGGCACTGGAACCACTGAGCTAAATCCCCAGCCCCTTCACTTCTGATTTTGCCCTGTATCTCAAAGCAATAATTTTTTAATTTCATTTAGCCATTTCTCAAACGTTTTCCTGTTATTTTGAAATCTTGCAAGCTGACATTTTGATTTGTCACTTCTCAGATATTCTTCTGATACTCTGCAGTCTTTTAGCTTTCCAAAGTGTAAGCCTTTTTGGACTGTCCAAAGGAAATACTTGTCTTGGCCTTAAATGATAACAGACATAGCTATGTTTTGAGCTCTTCAGCATAGAAAAGAATGCTGAGGGTATATATAATTCCTATCTTCTTATTGTTTGGTCCATTATGATTTTAACACATATCTTACCTGCATTGAATGTTTAGCTGTCTTACTGTGTCATTTTAGTATTGTATCAAAAAACAAGAGGTACTGAGTTAGTCATACAGAACATTTTCAAGTTGATATCAACAAATTTATCAAGAATTTTCAAGTGGAACAGCTTCATGTAGCTATCCCACATCTCCAGATTTATTCTGTTTTCTTGTCAGAGCACCACTTCCATCTCTACCTATGCCCTGAGCAGGTCTTTCTGTTGTGTCAGTACCATCATAAATTTCTACAAGTTTGTCAAGTTTTTCAAATACTAGAAGATGCTGTCAAAATGTCTTGGTGTCTTATCACAACCTTGAATCAATCTTGCCAGCAGCGTTCTGAACACATCCCTGGAGCTGATTTCCTAATACATTTCTTATCCATTTTTGGGCTAAATGATATCTTAACTATGTCCATATCATCTTAAATGTCCAGGAATCTTATTTTATTCTCATGGGAGAAATCCTCTTTCTAGCTTTTCTGTCTTCAAGGTTGAAATTGTGATCATGGCACTGCCATATGGGAACTACATGAGATCTCTAGTTCTGATTGGAAGATACAGCAAGTCTGCCTTTCTGATCTTAAAAAATGGTGTCATATATTACAAGTCTCACATATCAGTCAAGTCAGTAATGCTAACTACTATAACAGTCATTCCTTACTTTGTTTATTTATTTATTTTTTAGTTTTTTGAGACAAGGTCTCACTTTGTAGTTCAAGCTAGTGCTGAGCTCACTATGTAGCCCAGGTGAACCTCAAACTCACAGAAATCCTCCTATTTCTGCCTCCTGAGTGCTGGGATTATAAGCATGAACCACTACACCTGTCACCTTAGTTTAAATTTTTAGTTATCACTCACTTTCTTCAAAGGCTACTCAAAATGATCAAGAAGACCTCTCCAGTGAAATATGTTGGTAGAATTCAAGGCCCTTCTCTGTGTCTAAATGATAGCTTTTAAATCAGTGAATATCCTAGAATACTTTGGGAAGACAGGTGACATAAAGTGAATTCCAGAATAACACATCTAGTTGATGCCTGGCTCCACTACTTTAGAAGTTTCTTGATCTTGGATAAATCAGTGCTTCATTGATACCTGCTTAGAAACCCAGTAGGAAAGGACTACACATTAACATAATGAATTAACAATCCCAGATATTTTGTACAACTTTATGGAGAACATTGGAAATTTGGAGCCGTTAGGCTTCTATAGAAGAAGAAATCTCCAGTCGAGCTTTGTATCACATTTTGATTCATCAAGTATTATAGCCTGGGTAAATAATTTAACTGCTCTGGGCCTTAGTTTCCTCATTTGAAACATAATATGTTAACCATACTGTTTTCTGAGATGATTTCTAAATCTACATAGCCTTTGTTTTAATTGGGTGATTATAGAGTTGATATAAGAGTGAGATCTTGCTGCTAAGAAAAGCAAGTGGAAAAATGACAAAGATTCTTCACCACATAAAAAAACCTATCTGAGAAGTAGACAGATGTGATTAAAAACTTTAAGTCCCCTGAGAAGCAACTGTGGACCAAAGAATGCCTTGTAAGAACATGAACTTGCTAGGTCTCATCTGCATAACAGTCGCTGAAGCTCTCACAGTCACAGAGAATACAGGCAGCTCTTGAACTCACTCCAGCACTCCGGCTTCTGGTTAGGTTTTAGTGCTGGATTAGATGTTGTTTTAATTTTTACTCATTGTTTCAATCTGTTCACATTGTAATATTTGCATGTTCTACACAGAATGCAGATTTGCTCAAAAGAACTCTCAGAAACACATAGGACCATCTTGCACCACTCTTGCTGGGCCTCACAATGTAGGGTGCCCTAAGGAGTCCTGCAGACACTGGATGAGGCCACTCTGCCTCTCCTGTGATGGTGTGACAGTAGGGGAGCCACCAGTCACAAAGTGTTCTGTCCCGTGGAATGAGAGGTATTGTGTCCCAGCAGGGAGGTTTCTTAATGATGATGAGCCAAAACTAATTGTACTGCTTTGTTTATCACCGGCTTAGGAGGCCCATGAAACAAATGGACTGCGACTATTTCCATATTCTTATCTGTTGGGTAAATGAGAAACAAATGACCTCTCCACATGTCTGCCTCTGAGTCGCTGCCCTCTAGGGCTGACTGCTCTGGCCTCAGATGGAAATTTCCTCCAATACTGGGGCCATTCTGCTGCGTGGCTTCTTCTGATGGGTGAAGAAACTGAGAAGTTTGGTATTCCTTCTTTCATTGCTCATTTAATGGGGGAGGGGTTTAACATGCTTAAGTTACTCAGTGCCAAAGGTTCCAGATGGGCTGCTTTCTTCAGGAGACCGGTTGTGAGTATCAATAGCAGTAATTTCAGATTCTCTGAGGAGGGAGGAGCTGTAACACTTGGAAAGGAGGAAAATGAGGAATTATGGGAATCAAGTGAATTCAAAGAAAGAAACTCTCCTGTCCTGGTGAAGAAGAAGACGTACTGTGGGCAGACAGCCTCCGGAAAGCAGAGGAAGGAAAGGACCTGTGCTAACCGGACTGTGTTGGCCTTATGGAGTCTACTCAAGCTGTTGTTCCACAAACTAAGAGAGACAGAAAGAACTAGAAGAAGCATCTGAAAGGCCCACAGTGAAACCCAAGGTTAGGTTAATGGAATCAGGAAAAAGAGAATGAAATAAATAGGTTCTAGGACCCCTACCAAAAGGAATATGTTCCAAGACCTCAGGGGATGCCTGAAACTTAAGACAGAACTAACCGTTAAACAACTGTCTCTCAGTACCCATGGGGGTCGCGTGGATAATTGAGACCATGGCAAAGGAAACTTCAAGTGAAAGATGAGGGGAAGCTATTGTACTTAGCACCAAGACTGAAACCGAACAGTAGGTTGGAGGTTCATCTGTCACAGTTCACTTTCTCTGGAGTGAAGCAGCTAAACTAAGCCTAGTCCTTAGACAAGGTCTGGAGGATACAGAGAGAAAACCAACACTTTCCGAGTTCACATCCTGCTCCAGTTTCTTTGCTAAGTGCCTCACATATTCTGTCTCTTTAACCTTTTCACCTAGTCTGGCAGGTGGACATTTCTACTCCATTTCAGAGACGAAATGGGTGAGGCTCAGAGGGTTTAAGTCACGACTCATAGGTGCCCTGCTAGTGCAGAAAGTACAAAAAAAAAAAAAAACTGACACATTTTATTATATGAGTATAAATCAGCATTTTAAGATAAGGATAGAATGAATTAAACAACATTAAGAAAACAAATGGGGGAGTAATGTTTACACTCAATAAGGTTAGCTTCCTTAACATACAGCAAACTCTTTATTTATCATTAAGAAAGATGTAAACATCCAAATATAAAGTAAGCAAAGAAGAAGATACATAATTGGTCAATGAATGAAAAACTGTCTAAGCTTATACAGTTAAACTGAGATATTTCAAAGAAGTTTGCAATAATTTAAAAGCTTGATGTTTTGAAATATGGTGAGGATGGGGAGAAAACTGTCAGTGGGAGTACAATCTGAAGCAGTTTTGCTACAAGAGAATTGGCAGTATTGATTAGAAAGTCCTTATGCTCACAATACCTAGTGGGATGTGAAGTTCAAGTCCCATCACCAGAAATGAAGTACTCATGCAACATAGAGGATGGAGCCAAACCAGAGCCCAACTCAGATGAAAATCAGGAAGCCTCTCTGGTGTTCTCTCCTGCCCCTGTCTCCACTCCTCTGCCCAGGCTTCCTTCCCTCCCCCTTGACCTCTTTATCTGGGGTTATACCTTCCAAGTTCCCAGTTCTACTAGTTTCTCCTCTGGTCAGATCCCATTGTGCTCTTTGGACTCCAAGGCCTTCTGAGTGAAAATATATGAGATACTAAAACATCTCCCTTCCTGATTTTCACTACCACTTGTCAGGTGACTCAGATGCATTCTACTTGTTCAGCCTTCCTCTTCATGGGCAAGGAAAAGAAGAGTGGGAGATTTTTGTTGACTTCTATATAAATTGGCCCATAAGGACTCTTGAAGGTATTTACTAAGGAATAATCACAACCTTGTTTGTAATTGTAGAACGTAAAACTAAAAGGCCATTAGTGAGCTTACAAAATAAAATTAGGTGTTTCTCTATTGTGGAGCATTATGCAATCCTGCTCTCCCATTCTGCTGTAAAAGATGCTTAGAATATAGACTAATTTAATATTCTTTAATGTGGTGATTTTTAAAGGAGGGTTTTAGTCAATTTCAATGTTCATGCTTTTAAAATCACAAATGAATTTATCAAATATTTACTTATATATGACTTATTCATGTAGTTGCCTATTCACCTTTAAGATCACATATCATATATTATTTTAGAAGTATTTGAACTTCTTGCATTTTTTGAATCAGTAGTACATACTTCAGTGTATCTTTGACATTAGTCTCTTACAAATTGAAACTGCTTTCTGAATCATCTAACATGTGTCTTTCTCAAAGTACATTTGCCTTATTTCCATCTGTTACTTGAGATGCACCATTTGTTGGCCCAAATTCAACACTTTCACTAGAAATGTTAGCCGTACTACCACTATTCATTCATATAATATCAGGAAATTGTTTTATTGTTGTTCATTCTGTATTCTATTGCCTACTAAACGATCTTTGAAAGGCTTATTTATGCAATTGTAAAGTTGAAATTTTCACTTCTTACTCCTAGGAATAAAGACTAATTTGTGGTAAATTTTGCTCCTATTTCATCAGTTTTATCAAGTAACCCTAAAAAGTCCTGTATTGACTGAGGTTTTTAAAGATTAAAATATCTTTCCCAAACACATTGGTTCAAAATTAAATGATGAAGAAAACTTCCTGTATTCTTGGACAATTTGCAATAATACAGAGATAATTATCTTTCTTTTCTCAAGAACAGTTTTGGAAAAATAAGCTGACCTTTTATTCAGGCATTTATGGAAGGGATATAAAAGTGGAAAAAGTATTCAAGATATATTCTGAAGAAAAAGATCAAACTGTGGAATAGTGTTTACAGCAATTCCATTTGTATAAGATAAAAAGACTACCACTAAATGTTACCTATAATTAGATGTGACCACATATTCATAAACTGTTTCTGGAATAATACACTGTGATTACTCCAGGGCATTGGGAGGAAGACCCTACGAGGAGGATGAGGAGGAGGATTCATGTATTCCCCCCTTTTACCTTTGTTCCAGGCTTGGCAATGATGTATTAAATGGAAATGAGTTTAAGATCTACTCCCTTCTTTCTCCTCCTACATGCCATTTCTCGGTTTGGAGTTTTGCTTGTATTACCTTGAGTCAAATTAAACCATTGACCTCTGGCTGAAAAGGGCCAGAACCTATTCAGTGACTCTAGCGCCTTTCCCATCTGTTTTCTTCTGTAGCTACTCACCAAAGCCCTGGTCATGCTCAGTCTGTAACCTGTAAATCCCCAAATGTGTGCATGATGGTTTATGAGGCAAAAGACTCAAAAGGCAAGGTCTTTTATCCCAGAAGCTTAGACTTCAAGTCACACAAAAACAAACACCAGGGAAGAGGAAATCATTCTGTTGTGCTGAAACAGCAGTAGAGGTCAGTTTGTGGAAAATGGACTGAAGAAAGAAAATCTTATAAGTGGGTCAAAGAAAAGAAAAGAGTACGCCTGATGGGCGAGCTAACTACAGTTCCCAAAATAAATAAAGCCAAAGGTAAAGAAACGGGATATTGAAGTGGCTTCAGTGTAGCAGGACAGAGGTAGAGAAACATCAGCTTGTACTTTAGAATGAAGAGGGGAAGGAACCAGCACCTAGTGATTACTCACACTGAAGAAAGAACCTTACAGCTTCAGTTCCCTCCTGACCAACGGTGCCCATGCCATAGTCGCTTCTGTGTGTGTGTTTGTGTTTGTTTTTAATATCCAAGTGGTCCAAATGAAGGCAGTCCCTGGAACTGACTTAGTAAATAGATGAAATCGGAGCTGTTGGTCAGTTCATTATTTTGTGATACATTCGGCCTCCCCTCTGTTCCCACCGTTGACCTCAAGCCTCACATGCTCCTACAAATCCACCTCAAAGACTGGAGACAAAGGGTAGCAAAGGACAGTGCTGCCCCTCCTATGTGTCTCTGATCATTATCAAGAGGGAAAAATGTCTTTCTCAGAACCACAGCTTTGCTGTGCCTCTCATTGGCCACAGTTGGGTCACATGCTCATCTATTTGTGAGGTGACATCTGCATTTTTGAGTTGAAGGGATCTCTTCCTGATACCTGTAGGAAGGTGAGAGCTATGTTAGAAAGTAATGGAAGATGATGGTCTTAGAGAAAGCAGCCAGCAGCACCAGCATGATTCGACACTCTCAGTCTTTGGAGCTATTAGGATTCCCACATTAGTTTGCTAGGACTGTTATTAAATAGAACCACAAGCAGAGTGGCTTAAACACCAGAAATTTATTTCTCATAGTTCTAATGGATAAAGCTCCAAAGTCGAGGAGTTGGCAAAGTTAGTTCCTCTGAATTCTACTCCAGCCCTGTCTTCACTTGTGGGAGACAACTTTCCCGGCTGTCTCTACATATCCTTTTCCTTTTCATGTCTTTGTGTCCTACTATTCCCCTTTTATAAGGGTGTTATTCATACTGGGTTAAGATTCATGCCAGTAACCTCATTTTAACTTGATTATATCTGTGAAGACCTACCTCCAACTAAGATCAAAGTCCAAACGACCACAACATAGAATGTCATCATGTACAAAATTCAAACCGTAGCACCACTCTACAAAATAAACTGAGAGGCTTGTAGAGATTAGGTAACTTGTCCAAGATCACAATGATTTCTTCATTAGTTGCTTGCTGGTAAAATCTTCCATTGTTTTCATTATCTCACACTCATTTCCTGCTAAAATATTTGAATCAGTATCTCAGTGAAGTCACTTCAAATTATAGTTCTAAATCAAGTAACTAGACACAGAATTTAAAAGTTATGTGTTTCAAGCCCTACATACCAAGACAAATGAAACCAGTACAAGAAATTAAGGAAGTGAAGCTGAAAGAATCACTGCCCATCAAACATCAAGCAGGCTGAGCTGGCCAAAAGTGAAGCCATCCAAGGGGGAAGCCTCTCCTCCAGCTAACCCATCTTCACTTGTTCAGCTGTTTTCCTCTGAAAGTGGGTCCCTTTGATTCGCTCATCCCCATCACTCTTGCACACTTGCCCAGCTCCCTGCTCCTCTTTATCTGGGCTCCAGTCTGACAGGAAAGGTGCCTTCAGCAGGCCTGATCAACTAACTCCTTTCATGCCACTTCTTGTGTCTTTCCTATCACAGAGGCAGAAACTGTTAGGGTAATTCCTGGTGAGTTGTTCCTGCTTTGCCAAGTAAGTGCATGCTTTTTACAGAAGATATAATCTCAATCCAAAAGATGACTGAAATTCCAGACCATCTGGCAGGGTAAATTTGAAATTGGAATTCAAACTGGCAGTATTTCTAGTATATAACCATAAGTTGGAGAACTGCATTTATCAACAGGAAAGTGAATGATTTTGTTTAGCTTTATTCTTAATCATTCTTTTCAGAAAGTGAATTGTCTGTAAGATCTAGTGGGGAGGGCTTTTTGAGAAAGCCTGAGAAGTCTTGAAATCTGAGACTGCAATAGGCCCTGTCCCGATTGTTCCCTGTGATACTCTGCAAGTTGGCTGAAATGTGTGGTTGGTGTTAAGCAGGAGTCACCTGAAAAGGCTCTACCAATCCAATCAACCATCTCCACCTCCTGATGCCATCTGGTGGCCCCCAAAACAGTCCATTCCATGGCTTGATCCTGACTTCCAGTGGCTCCAGACTGTACCTGGCATACATTAGAATATAGTTGCAAAACTGCTATTTCTTTCTCCATCTTTCCTGACATTTCCTGTGTTTCTCTGCCGGCTTCTTTTTCACTGATAAGAACTTTTCATTGGATTTAGGGTTCACTCTATTCCAAGACAGTGCAATCTCAAGACACCTACCTTAACTACATCTGCAAAGATCTCCATTCCACACAAGGTTACATTCTAATTTCCAGGTAGTCACATTTTCAAGAAACTACAATTTAGCCCACTACAGGACTGAATGAGCATCTAAAGAAAAAATGAATGAATGGTTGACACAGCATCAGTACTTAATGTGAAGAATTACACATTCATTTTGCATAAAAATAACTTGTATTCAAAAAATATGATATTTCAAATGTAGATCAGTTACTTCCACAACACAGAAAACCCAACAGATGCTGAAAGACCTTTAGGTGTGTATGTGAGAGGATAACACCATATTATTTTGAGTGTTCATTACATAGTGTCATAGATTTGAAAATGCCTAACCTCATTGGTGGCTCAGCAATATAATAGATCATATTTAGGAGAGAAATTTTAATATTCTTAGTTATATTACTTTCTACACTTTACATAGCTCTACTTATTACTATCAATACTAGATAGTTGATTATTTTTTTAAAATTTAGAATGGTGGTGTGTTCTGATGTGTGGAGACTTTTTAGTGACATTATGTCCTGCTGCCATCTTTTCTAGCTTTCTTCAAGTGTAGTGTTGTTCAAGGACAGAAAGAGCAGAAGCTCCTAGTTCATCCCTCCTACTGTGTAGTTTCACATATGAAGATCCCCAGCTCTAATGAGGAGACACAGAGCTTCCTCCCCATCACAGTCCTACTGGACAGAAAGCCAGTACACACCTGGGTAACATGGCCAAATATTTCGGGTGCCTAGGAGATGTGCTAATACCTTTAGTAGTGACTGATGTGTTAATTAGGATACTTAGGCAAGAAGCAGACACTCAAACCTATCATTATAAAACCCAAGATTATATGTCAGATAACGATTTGACCTGCAATCCACACAGAGCTTGTCCTACATTCATTATTGACACCACAAATAATGATTCTTTATAAATGATACCAATAAAATCTAAGCCAGAGCTCACATTTAGCAAGACTCAGTCAACTAATTTGAGGATTTTGTTTCTGAAGAGGCAGGGGCTTCAATAAGTTTAGAAGTTGAGTCATAACTGTGTCCTGTGAGAAGCAACTGTCACCCTTCTAGCTAAAGGTGCAGAAGAAAGTAAGAGCTTCAGGGGGAAAGCTGTGGATAGGCTGCATCATCACAAGTTTTTCACATTTGTTTTTTGTGTTTTTTGTTTTGTTTTTTTAGTTTTTTGAGATAGGATCTCACTTTGTAGTTCAGGCTGTTCCTGAACCCAGCCTCGAACTCAGCAATCCTCCTGCCTCTGCTTCCCAAGTTCTGGGGTTATAGTTGTGAGACACCACTCCTGGCACTGTGGTATGTGGTCCTGATTGCTGGTGGGTGTGAGTCTCTAGCCCGGCATTGTTGCATGTGGTTACCAGGGATCAAACCCAGGCCCTTGCTCTTGCAAGACAAGTGCTGGAACCACTGAGCTAAATCCTTGGCCCCATATTCATTAATCTTTAAGCTAAAAAAGTAATTTTTAAATGGCCATGTGGCAGACCCTGTGCATGGAAGAAGCAGTGCCACTCACTTACTGGGTAATGCCAAGCACCCTCCACTGGCCTGTTCACACTTGGCTGCAGTTGTTGAGGTCTAACTCCTCATCTACCAGTGGCACAAAGAGCAGTGTGTGCAGCTCCTACTTAAGACATAACCATTATTAATCACATCTTGCACGTGACAGCATGTGAGCATGTTCAGACACAGGACAGACTAATGAGCTCAAGATGTCACTGAGGCTCTTGGCAGTGAACTAACACACAATGTCCTTTGCCACATTAGAGCTTCCGGTTCCCACACATCTTTATTAGCTGAGCCATACTGAGGGAGGAGCTCCCAGTTCTTGAACCATTGCATGATGGTAATATTTCCATAGTAGTAAATAACAGAGCAACAAGATGGGAGGAAGAAACAGAAGATTTATTCAAGAAGAGAAACATCTGGTCCTGTCTCAGGCAAAGCAAGGTGGGCTTTGCTGTGTTGATAACTTCAGCAAAGATGACTGGTAAGAGACACAGAGCACAGTCAAAACTTGCCTGTGTGATCACTAAAAGGGAGAAGGGGACCATTAAAGCACATATGAGGCTTGGGGGTAAGAGATCTTTCACTTAAGTTACAGGCTTGACTGGGATGGGACTAGACACCTTCCTTCTAAAACATGAGTTTTCTCTTTTTTTTCTTCCATCTTAATGCTGTATTACTTTACTACTATTTAATTTATGTTATGACTCACATTATAAGGTGATCATTCTAATTAGCATCATATTAGGGAGTATAACTGCAGTATATCAACATGCTTCCTTCCCCAGACACATATATGGCCCAAGGAAGACCGCAGTGTCTTAGTCCAAAGACTAATAAGGAGATTTCAGCCCAGAGTCAGGTGTCTTACATTGTGAAAAAGGAGTCGGTAGACCATTTGTCTCAGGAGTCAGATGACAGCAGTCCCCCAGCTGTCACCTCTCCGCATAGGGCAGACCATGGAGAAAACATTGGAAATCAGTCAAAGCAAATAGATGTGAATGTTGACACAGTAGAGTGGAGATTTGGACCGTGACTGAGAGGAAGCAGAAATATTTAAGGTGAACATTTCTAGGGAAATAAAGAAAAATGGCATACACTTGGGTCTGGCAGGAGTTTTCAGGAAGAAACAAGGTGGTATTGAGCAAATGCCTCTGCTATTTATTATTTCTCAAACTAAACAAAAACGTGTCAAATTCTGGCTGGTCCAGAACTGTGATTCTCCGGAAATGCATTTGGCTTTGAAACTGTCAGATCTTAGTAAGAAGTAGGTGTGGCTGGACTAGTACATCCGGAGGAGGCTATGGAGCTGGTAACCAATGGCACAGCTTGGAAAACAAGCCTCATGGAGAACATCCATGCCTTCCACTCTGTTTAAAATGACTTTTAAAAGATACATTGACATGGCCAATAATCACCCCATTTACAGTATACAACCCCATGGCTTTGAGAACACTCAGTTATACAATCAGCACCCTGATCGGGTTTAGGAATTTGTATTGCCTCATTTTTTCTCAGCTCCAGCACCTACTAGATGTAAGAAATCACTAATTTATTCTGTCTGCATAGAGTTGATTCCTGAATATTCTATCTAATTGGAACTGATTGTCTATTATGAATAATTTCTTTCACTTAGCATAACATTTTCAAAATTTACCTATACTGTCCCATGTATTAGTGCTTCATTGCTTTTTTGGCTATATAATATTCTGCTGTATGGATGTTTAGTACATTTTATTTATAGGATCATCAGCTAAGAAATGGTTTGGTTGTTTCTGGTTTTTATTATTAATAAAATAAACATGTCAGACTTCCAAGGAAATCCTACACTGCTTTTCAAAGCTGTCACAGCAGTTTGCATTCCCACTTCATAAGTGTTCTTCATCAATACTTCTTGATATCACTCTTCTTCACTTTAGTTTTGTGGTAGGAGTGAAGTAGCACTTCACTGTGGTTTTGATGTGGAGCATCTTGTCATGTGCTCATTGGCTCCTTTCACTGCTATGTCTTAGCTGGTGGACTTGCCTTGTTAGATTTGGCCCTGCATGATGCAGAGGTAACAACAGGAAGTACTCTAATCTCCATGGATGGCATGGCCCTTGCAGAGGAGCTGCAGAATGACTCAGGAAAGTTGCATTACAATTAAAGTTGACCACCTGCACTCCAGTGTTACTACCCCAGCACCTCAGTGTAGGGTATTGAGATAGTGCACAAGCCCATACAGGCTGACCTAGCCCCAGCCTCCTAGGGGAAGATCAGGTCGTATGATATTCTTGGGTCTCCTCTTGATAAAGCAAGTGATGAGTTCCTAGGAGATAAGCTTCAGCTTCTTGTGCACCACTAACAAAAAATTGGAAGTGACTCACATGGTAATAAGGAGCAAAGCAGCTATATTTATTGAGATTAACCAGGGAAACTGTGCTCAGAGTAAGCTGCTTCGTGCCAGCAGAAACAGAAAAAAGGCTCTAAGCAGGGAGAAAAACTGGGCTGGGAGAATGAAGAACAGAAAGAATGGGAGTAAATTGGGCTTAAGGATTTGAAATGTGCGTCCTGCCTCCAAAGTGCGTCTGTTGGATCTTGCAGGGCATGACTGACAACATGCTTGATTGACAGGCTGCTGAGTTGTCTCAGCCCTAACTACTGCGCATATCCCACAATTCATTCTGTTACAATTGGATGCATGGCCTATAGTTACCGTGGAACTTTTAAACAAGTTCCCAATGAGGAAAGATTATTGAAGGTTATGCCAGTGGTCTAACATGCATCAGCCTTGGCCAGAACTTTAGGAATTTTCTGAGTCTGTCAGTGTAATTCTTATTTTTGCCTCCCTTTATGACAAAGTAAAGGGCTGAGTCTGAGACATTGACTGTAGCCAGGTGAGTGGATGTGGAGTGATTTCATCGTGAAGTTGTACCATCTCTATTACTTTCATCCAGCCTTTTTTCTGTTTCTGCTGTCACAAAGCAGCTTATTCTGAGCTTATATCCTCTATTACTTTGAGGCTCTGGAATTTTTCAGATATTTCCCTTTTTATGTTATGAAAAAGTTAATAATTTTCAGCTGATTTTTTGAGACAATAGGCATATTTTTCACATAAGAACCAATATGAAAATTATTTTGTTACTGAAAAATGTATGTAGATTGCCAAGATAAACCGGTGGATCTTAATGTCAACTCAGAACAATATACATTTAGAAGACATAGCTGAAGTAGGACTGAATTTTCTAGGTCAGAATGCTTCCAGTGTGGCAGTCTAAGAGTCGAACAACTTGTCATCTTTAAGCTCAGTCAACAAAGGAATGGAATTATTTATTTGGGAAAAACCAACAGAGTGATGTTTAAAAGATGTGAATGCTGATGATCTAATGAATTGTCTTTTACTACTCAGCACAGCCTAAACAAAGAAATAGGCAAACAAATAAGAAGACACAATAGGTACGATGAACAAAAGGATGTCAAGCAGTGTGTATTTATTATCTAATTTTTGCATTCAAAGAATATTGGCAAGAATTCAGAGAAGTGCCTTGAATCAAGTTGAACTTCACGTGAAGAACAGGTAGAAGTTCATAATACTGGAGTTGTTTTTCTTGATATTACAGCAGTCTCTGTTCAACTCATGAAATAAATTGGAAAACGTGCTAATTTGGATGCTTTAAAATGTAAGAGCAGTTCTTGAAGCACTAGAACTACATCTAGGGGAACAAGTAAATTGGAAATGGTCTGTACTGATGATGTTAACTTGGAGAAAGTGCTAGTTTTCTGTTGCTGCTATAACAGGTTATACCAGACTTAGACGTTTAAAACAACACAAGTTGATTTTCTTACAGTTCTGAAGGTAGAAGTCTAAAGTGGGCTCACAGGATTGCATTCCTTGTGGAACCTCTGAGAGAATCAGTTTCCTTTCCTTTCCAGCAGGAGGTGTGGGTGGCGCTGTCCCTATTCCCTGGCTCTTAGCTTCCTTTCCATTTCACCTTAACTTCCATCTTCTCATCTTCTCCTGCTTTCCTTCCTCCATCTTTTTCTTTACAACCTCTCCAGTCAGTCCTAAGCAATGCAGTCTGATCTCTCTGAGTCAAGATTCTTGACTGAATTACAACTGTAAAGTTCTGTTTGTCATGGAAGGCGATGTATTCATGGTTTCAAGAATGAAATGCAAGAACATCTTCAGGAGATCATTATACTACCTCCCACAGGAAGAATGGATGGATTGTCAGTCACTGGAGTACCAATTTGAAGGTGGGAGAGTGTGTTTTGGAGGACTGAGCTAGACTCTGCAGGGCACAGTTCAAAAAAAGGGGCTCTGCTCCAGGGTCACACGCTGCTGCTGCTAAGTCAGAGTTATGAACGGCATAGATTTTTATAGTAGATATTACACATTAACATAAAGGACATAATTGAATCCACAGAATACTAGAAAGTCTGGACAGGAAATTTAGACTAGTTGTTCATACTGAATTTCATTTCTTTACATTTTAAAGCATGATTATGAGCTAGAAAGAGTATTTCTATGAGCTAGAAATAGTGTGAAATTTTGTGGCCTTTGATTTCTACTTTCACCAAAAATATCTCAGGGCCTTTGTGCCACGGGGTGTGCTTGGTGCCAGGAGGCAAATACGAATGAGATACAGACTCTGCAGTCTTCATGTCCGAAACCAGAAATAGCACATACTGTATCACAGTATGACAGGAAGGGTAGAGTGAGTGATGGAATGAGTGAGCACCCCTACAGGAAGGAGGGCCAAAGATCAGAAAACACACTGCCCCAGAGACACAGGCAACCTGGCAGATCCAATAAGAATAAGTTACATGATGTTCCCTGCATACCAGACACTAAGAACTTCACATACAAGGAGTGATCAAAATACACAGTGAATATTTAAACAAAAAATGTGGTACCATAAGACATATTGCTGTTAATCTCCCTCAAGATGCTCGCCCTACCCACAAACACACCTAAGCTATCATTCTTGTAGCTTTCTGAAACAGTAGTCGAAGGATCTTTCATGAGTGCCTTTTCCAAGTGTTATCATCATCGAAGTGTGATCAAAAATACAGTAAATACAACTACTGAGGGACACCCACTGGGAAGGCAGTGTCTTAAAACATGACAGTGTCTCCCCAACCACTGTATTCACAGGATCTGGCACTGTGTGACTTCTGGGTATCTCCAAAGTCAAAATAACTGTGAAAGGCAAATGTTTTGAATCCATTCAGGAAATCAAAACAGCCAAGACAGCACAACTAAAGACACTCACAAGACAGGACTTCTAGAACTGATTGAGAAATGGGACATGTGTGTTCACAGCAAGTGAGAGCATCATGAGGAGAACTAATACCAATGTGTATTTTACTGTGATAAATTTTTAAAATTTAAATATTCACTTATTTTTCTATCTCCCTGCACATCTTAATTCACAAGAACCTCCCAGCTCAAGTCTAGTAAATGGATGTCCTAGGTCTCCCCTACCCCTCCCACTGGCTGTCACTGCAGAGCCTTTTGTCGGTTTTCGACGTCTCTTCTCTTTCCTCACACAGAGTGAACCAATTATAAGGCCAGTCACATTCCACGACTAAAAATCCTCCTGATCATGCTCAACTAGAACCTGAAATCCTTAACTGTCTATCTGACCAGGTCAGGCCTCCATCTGCCCTCTGCCCTCACCCAACCTTCTCTCCCACCCACTCTGACCATTAACAGTCCAAAAACACTGGGCTCTGCATCCTTGCAGCAGCCCGCTACGTGTCAGCCAGCTGTGTCCTGCTGTGGTTCACATCCCAGCCTGGGTGCCTGCTTGCCCCTCCCACAGCTTGACGTTTATGCCTCTTTCTCTTAGAAGACTTGAAGATTCTCCAGGCAAGGACACAGAATTTTCTTCCTCTCCTCTCCAGCTTTTGCATGTCACAAAAAAGCCAGCAGCCATTGTTTTCTATGTTCAACCACCCTGAGCGGAAAGCGTTGCCCTTCAGAGTGACTGTGCCTCCCTGTCCCTCGAGTGGCGAGTGGCGGCACAATCGCGGGTGATTGGAGAACACTTAACGTTGCAAAGGGCTCCACAGATAAGGCCTCTTGAATGTTGTGAAATGACTATCAAAATCAGTATGCTGTTCCGTTTCGGGGTCTGAATAAATGATTTCAAATGAATTGAATTTTCTTTTCAACACTAAGTGGTGGAACAAAATGAATTACTAGATAACATATTTGAAGTAATAACCCTCTCTTGACTTCTCCCACAATTTGTTTTTACTTCTCTTATGGACCTCTATACTCAGTGTCATGCCAATCCTAGAAATATTTATTTCTTCTAATGTTGCAAAGGGTAGGGGTTGGTATTTACATACAGATTTGGGGATTATTTCCTGGCATTAGTCTTCTTTAGATGTTTGTTTTTATATGCATTTGAATATTATGATTTTTGTGAGGAAGAAGTTTGCTACTAAAGTAAACAGAACAAAAAATGTGAAGGTGACCTATTGTTCTTCAAACCTGTGCTGTTTTCCACAGGTAGCTCCTAGGAAGAATCTTTTTCAATAGATGCAGCCACACATATACATACCATCCAATTAAGTGTTTGGTGTGTTCTTCCTACTACTTATATT
>PVIR01025568.1:0-24752 GCA_004026965.1 Petromus typicus | reverse complement strand
TATTCACACATAACAACTGTAGGTTTGGTGCACATGTCTTGCTTACCCTGACAGCACATGTGTCTCCCTTCCTATGTGGTATTCATGTTTTGTCAGGAGCTTGTACAACATTGTACTGTACAGTAAGCACTTGGCAAGGTAATAAGATATCAGTGAAATTTCAAATATGTAATGAGTATTTAGAATAGACATCATCTTTTTCACATGACATGTTTACTTGCATACAAAAGCAACCTGTGTAAACAGAAATAAAACACTGCCACAGAAATAATCCTTGTTTCAGCCGTCACATCCAAGGCAGTTTTCACACATGACTACTGCCTGTTCCAAACACAGGTATCACTTATATTGGCATTGTGTTTTGTTTTCCTGTCCTCTGTTACAGGAAGCAGTTACAGGACAGTTCCTGTCCTCTGTTACAGATGCTCAGTTGACATCTCTGGGTTTCCCTGTCCTCTGTTACAGGTGCTCGGTTGACATCTCTGGGTTTCCCTGTCCTCTGTTACAGGTGCTCGGTTGACATCTCTGGGTTTCCCTGTCCTCTGTTACAGGTGCTCAGTTGACATCTCTGGGTTTTCCTGTTGGTGTATTAAGTCTTCGTGGTGCTTCAGCTCTCTGTGCAACTATAAGCTCACCAGTGTGCTCTATAATTTTTTTGTGTAGTTCCCTGAACAGAAGCATTTTGTTTTTCCTCTGCTGCCAGTGATCTCATACAATTCCAGTCCCAATTCTTAAGAACATTTCTCCATACTTTTTTTTACACTTGTTATTTCCTTTATAAACTATTTATGGCACACATGTTTAGGAGTGAATAAAAAATAGCCACTGGCCAATGTTTTATGTCTTGAGTGACATCATAGTTGCCCCATAACTTACCAATAATATCTATTCCACCTTTGGTTTCATTGTAGAAAGTTGGCATCTCAGGCCATTTTGTCAAGATTTCCCTATCAAGGGCTGGGAAGTTAGCTCAGTGGTTCCAGTGCCTGTCTTGCAAGTGCAAGGACCCGGGTTTGATTCCTGGTAACCACATACCTATACTGGGTGTGGAGACTCACCCCAGCAGCAATCAGTACCACACACCACAGTGCCGGGCGTGGTGGCTCACGCCTGTAATCCCAGCGCTCGGGAGGCAGAGGCAAGAGGATTGCTGTGATGTGAGTTGGAGGCTGAGCTCAGGGCCAGCCTGAACTACAAAGTGAGACCCTGTCTCAAAAAAAAAAAAAAAAAGATTTCCTTATCAACATTTCCATCATGGAGCAGTGTTGACATCAACAGTACCAGTTTGGGGTTTTTTGCCATATAGGAGGCCAATATATATCTTCTGAAATCTAAAGGTTGTACTGTACAATTCTGTATTGAAATTGCAACATTGCGTTTATAATTTCTGCTTAGTTCCTGTGCACAGTTCCTGTGTTGGTCAATTTTTGCATTATTAGCAAAGGTAATATCAGTTGGAAACTGGTAAACCAATTTTTGAGTGTCATGTTCTGATTAGTTTGTAATCATTCGATTTGTTATTTTTGGGAACTCTTTATTGTAGATAAATTTGCAGATACATCATTCCCTTTGCCCTTTAAGACAGAGATCTATCTTCTAACCCTTGTAGTTTTGCCACGTGGAGGAAGCATAACCCCACCACTAACAACAGCCCAGTTCCATCCAAACCAACCAAGGTCTAGAGAAATTTTTTAAATGTTTTCACAATGAAATAACTGGGTAAGTATTGAACTAGGCTTTAGACCAGGACAGGCCAGTGTATTTCTGCTATATTAATGCCTAAAATTACACTTTTACTTTTTCTTTCTTTGTAAATGCACATGATTCTCTTAACTTGTGCTCTTTTGTTTATGCTTATTCTTTTGCTGTTGGCATGTATTTATTTCTCTTACGTTTTTCCACACTGAGCATTTTCAGAATTTTAAGATTTTTATTAAAATAGTAGCATCGGAGGCCAGTAAATAATAATAATCAGAAATCTGTGCTCCATAGACCTAAACAGACATGGCCATTTTCTGAGAAAAGAGTTTTGCCGGTAGTTTTGCCAGCCAGATCACTTACTCATTGGCGATGGCTGCATTCATGCAGTAGAAGCAGAGATGGGTCATTTCAAGAGAGGTCATTGTAGGTGGCAGATCTGAAAAACATACTGTCTGGGCTCTGTGGAAATGTTTACTCGCCTTAATGCTGTCCATAGGCATAGTATAGAGCATATATAAAAAAGCACAAGTTGAGAATCATGTGCATTATTTCAGGGACTAACATATTGAAATTTTATTTTCCTCAGGTGGTTGCTTTCTGCTTTTCCTTTTGGTTCTCTATGGCTAGGGGCAAAAACCATGGAGCAGTTCAGTAACATGTTTTTCATACATACAGTGTAAATGCCAGTTTTACCCAGCATGTTCATTGTGAGAGTAACTTTAGGAAAATCTATGTTATTGGGCCAGAGATTTAGCTCAGTGGTACCGCACCTACTTTGGGGACACAAGGGCCCAATTCAATCTCTAGTACCATAAAAAAACCCAAAAAACTATGTTAAAAGCATTTACAGTAATAGCCAGTAAGCAGTTTATTTTATAAGCACAGACTACCCAGATTTGATTCTTGGGTCCACAGCCTACTAACTGTACATGTGTACCATTTAAATAACATTTAATTTTCATTGCGTCCCTCTGTAAATGGGGATTAGGAATATCTACTCAATATTGACTATTTGGTGAAAATAAAACCATAGAAAGATTTAGCATGTTCCTGTTAGACACTAAGTACTCAATTACCTATAGTTGCTGTATTATAATCATCATTCCAATATGCAAATGTATTCTAAACATTAGAGAACTAAGGTTGAGTGCTAATTAGTAATGTGGAAGGCAAGCCAACAATTGCTGTTTTTAATTACAAAATGCATAAATATGAGGTACGCATTATCTTAAGGTTAGAGTAGCTTCAACTTGTTTTCTTGCTTAAAACCATTTTTATGAGTATATAGAATATACTAAAATATCTGCAGCTAAATATGTTCAGCAAAAAACCAAATTACATAGTTTTAGATGCTATTACATTTCAAGATAGCTTTATTTCTTGCAGGTATTTTAAACCTTATAGAAATTTTTCAGCTACATGGACGGGAAGACATTAATAGGTAGCTCAAACTATTGCATATGGTATGAAACTAGAAAGTCTTACCGACTAAGAGTTGCTTGCTTTGGGTTTGGTGCCTGACCTTGTACAATTAAATTATTGTTCTCCTCCTCTGGTCACTGTAATGTGGGAGACGCATCATTTGATTTGCTGCCGCACATGCTTCTTACCCGAATGAGGCCCTTCTAGGCGAAGAGCATCGCTGTGGGGAACAGGAAGTGCGGGGGGAGGGGCGCAGCTCATGTCTCCAGCTATGCCTGCACAGTTGTTGAGAAGAACAAGTCTGTGGCTGTGAGAGAACTTTGACATCATGGAGGAGGAAAGGGCTTGGTCTGGGGACAGGAACTTTCTCTAAAGCATTGTAGAGAAGTTGGCATTTGAATTATTATCAAGGGAGAAAAAAGAACATGAATCAAATGCAGTGAATCCAGTGAGCATTATAAATCAGAGCTGTTTTGATGATGTCAGCAGTCGAAGAAACAGAATTTAACTTAACTCTCACGTCTCCATTGTTCAGTGTTTGCAGTGGGTCTGACAGGCTATTCCGTAACTTACTAATGAGATTCTCACTTCATACCGAACTTTCACACAGTATAGGGTAAACCATGAGCTTGACTTGCTGCGAACATGAAAATGAGCTCACATAATTGTGTTGGAGACTTCAGTATGATTTACTGGGTGGGGAGGTGGGGAGGATAAACCTCCAAGGAGTATTTGGGAGCAGGGCAAAGGATGATGACCCTGCTATGAGAGCAAGCCTCGGGCCTGCACGTCCTTACTGGGAGTGAGTCGGCCAGGAAGCACTCGTATTCTCCTAGGTATCAGGAGATGGTATTGTCTTGACTGTCCAGAGAACTGGTGTCAGCACTGACCATAGACATGACAGGTGGCAGCCTGTTATTTCATGCCCCATGGCAAAGAAGCCATTGATTGTGAAGTGATTTTTTTGCTAAGAGTTACTCTGTCACTTTGCTAACAGGCAGAGTGACACACATCACTTGTCCATATAGTTTCATGGTCCTAATATAGAATGCTTACTCTGAAAATTGATTTGCCTAAAATGTGAGGCCCAACAGTAGAGCTGTATGAAAGAGATACAGAGTATACACATACAAAATAGTGAAAAAAAATGCAGATACCGCAGACACAGAAGTTATGTGTATCTACTCAAGAGTTTGTAATGAAACAAAAAATAAAAAACTCCAGCAAATTAGACAGTGATCCATTTAAACATACATACCTTGTCCCAGGCATATCTTTGAGTGACTTCATCTGATTGCAGGGGCAGGTAACAAATCTGTGAGGTCTGATGAAAATCCTTAGCTTGCTTCTGGTTAAAAATAATAATAATAATAATGTGAGAGTTTTAGCAGCAAAGAGGCTTAGGCCCAACTACCTGCTTCCATTTTCATGGAGCCACTTTGCCTTTCTGAAAGTTTATGTGGTTCCTGGCCACCTCTGTCTGACCTTTTGTGATCCTCTTACCAGCAGAATGAAAAGTAAGAGAGAGAGAATGAATGGATCTCCAAGAAATGATGTTCAAGGCATCTCGGTCTCGAGCAAAGCAGCCCAAGGTGTTAAAATTCAGAAACTACATTGTAAAGAAAGGAGCTTTAGACAAAAAGAGTTTTTAGGGTACACTTTTTATTTTATACTGGTAAGACTGTTGGGTGTTTATGAGGATAGTGTTCTCTCTCTTTGTTAAATTATATGTGTGCTTATTGGATATCATTTCTGAAACAGAATGTGAAAGTGTCATAGATATGGAGCAGATATTGTTTACATGTGAGCTTAACTCCTTGAAGTTCTATAGTATAAGCAGAGAAAGTTCTTGTAAGGTATTGTCATGAGTCTCTGTCTTCCAAAAGGTCACTAACATTTGTTATGTAGGATTCTGAGGTATCAGTAACTAATACGCAGCAAACTTGGTAGGAAACAGGACAAAATTAGCAGAAAGTATTCTGCTGTTGGCTTGGGCTATGGCACTTTCTGAATCTCCACACTCCTGAGATTTGAGGCTGAGTAATTCTTTGGTTGGAAGGACTTTCTGTGCCTTGTAGGAAGTTTAATAGCACCCTTGGCCTCTACTCACAAGATGCCATAGTGCGTTACTGTTCTGACCGACTAGAATGTTCTTCAGGAAGGAACGGAAGTGGAATCCCCCTTGTTACAAGAGAGGTAGTGTTGAGCTCTACAGTGTATCTGCCTTTAACTGTGTTGACAGATAAATGCGCCTGCTGTGCCACAGCTCATCTTTTTGTCTGGGTGATTCCCGTCTCAGGGTTCTGCACATCATAGCTAATGAAACTACTTCACTGAGCAAAAATAAATAATATAAAAAGATGCCAAAGTAAATACAATGAATACATATGTAAAGGGGGAAAGTATTACATAAAATGTCTAATGCAGTCTAAATGCAGATATTTAGAGTCAGGCAACTCCATACACTGGTAACTTAAAATATGGCATATGTATAGTTGCTGTAGGTAGTCAGAATGTAAGAGAGTGTCTTCCCCGTTTTGGCTTTTAGTCTCCCCCCAGTAGTCTGTCCTAAAAGAGCAAATGCTGTTTCACATCTGTATTATCTCAGGGACACTGCTGTTCTCAGAGTGGACCTGCTAGTTCTTTTCCGCCGAGGATGTGAGAAGAGACCAGTTAACATGGAGAGGTAGACACATTCAGAGTCTCCTAACAAGGCTGTGAAACAACAGGGCTGTTTTTGCAGCCTCGCCCAGATCTAGAAGTGTCTTTTGTTTTTTCTTGAAAGAACAGAAATGCCAGCTAATCTTTTCTTTTCAGAAAGTGGTATAAGGGAGTGCATTCTAAGCCTAGTGTGATTTTCATTTGCTGTCTTCATTAATTTTCCAAGTAAAAAGAAAAGCTTTGATGTTTCTGGCCTGATAATATAATAATAAGTAATTAACAATAAATAATATATCTCTAATGCTACAGGAATGCTACTACTTAAATTTAGGTTTTTGAGAAGTTAAGTGATTTCGGTGTATTAAGCATGCCTAAGAAAATTACTACTTTGTCATTAAACTTCAGGCACAATTATTGTCATTTTAATTATTGTAACTTCACATGAGACAATTTCAGAATAAATAAACATGTACAGATAAACTGTTTAGAAAATTAGGGTTTTGAGCTGTGTATTTAAATATTTAAGACTACTTATGTTACTGTATCTCTCTTTACCCAAATATATGTGAACTATTTAAAAAGTGAAATCCTATACAGCTTTTACTAATTCTCACCCTGGTCCCTTCACAGTATGACTGAATCTTGTATCTGTGATTTTAATATTACATTATTTAATTATGTTTAATGTTATATAATGCATTTACATGATGTAATTGATCACATTAACTTTGCAAGCTGCCATCTTGCTATTATTGCTTATTAGTTCCAAGAGTTGTCCATTCTTGGGCCGGAGATTTAGCTCCAGTGGTTCCGGTGCCTGTCTTGCAAGCGCAAGGACCTGGGTTGGATCCCCGGTAACCAGACAGTACTGGGCGTGAAGACTCAAACCCAGCAGCAGCCAGTACCACACATCACAGTGCCGGGCGTGGTGGCTCACGCCTATAATCCCCGCACTCGGGAGGCAGAGGCAAGAGGATTGCTGTGAGTTTGATGCTGAGCTCAGGGCCAGCCTGAACTACAAAGCAAGACCCTGTCTCAAACAAAAAAAGAGTTGTCCATTCTTTTAGAGTCTATACATTCACAGTCATCTGGACAAAGAGAGTTCTGTTTTTTCCCAATCTGTGTTTAAATTACCAATGGTGGGAGTATTTATCCTGTGGAAATTGGCCACTGCTGTAACTCAGCTGTTTTGCTTTTTATTTTTCTAGAGAAAGCTCATTTTTATCTATAGCCCTACTTCTCAGTCGATCAAAAAATTTTTTTCCTCTTTACTTCCCAACATAGAATATGATATCAGATTCCTAGCTTCAGAATTATTAGTTCCCTGTTGTACTTTAGCCTAACCGTGATACTGAAGAACAAGTTTATTCTTATAACAAACAGAAAACAAAGATGGGAAAATTCACAGCATTACCCTTTAGGAACTCACAGTAGCAACACTAACACAAGAGTCTAAAACTTCACTGGGCTAAAAAGCCGGGCTGGGGATTTAGTTCAGTGGTTCCGGCGCCTGCCTTGCAAGCACAAGGGCCAGAGTTCAATCCCTGGTTACCACATACAACAATGCTGGGCGTGGAGACTCACACCTTCCAGCCGTCAGTACCACATATCACAGTGCTGGGCATGATGGCTCACACCTGTAATCTAGCACCTGGGAGGCAGAGGCAGGAGGATTGCTGTGAGTTCAAAGCTGAGCTCAGGACTAGTCTGAACTACAAAAGCAAAACTCTGTCTAAAAAAATCTTCACAAGCATATCTCCTTTAGGTGGCATTTTATAAATAACCTTTCAGCACGGAGAGATGTGGGAATTGGGCGAGGTATAATTAGAATGACAGATGTATGGGGTAGCCATAGAGAATTGACACATTTTAATAAAAAGGCCAGCCAGCTGGAGGTGCCTTATCTTTTTTTTTTTAAGGTTTTTTGAGACAGGGTCTCGCTTTGTGGTTCAGGCTGGCCCTGAGCTCAGCCTCAAACTCATATCACAGCAATCCTCCTGCCTCTGCCTCCCGAGTGCTGGGATTACAGGCGTGAGCCACCACACCCGGCACTGTGGTATGTGGTACTGATTGCTGCTGGTGTGAGTCTCCACGCCCAGTATTGTTATGTGGTTACCGGGGATCGAACCCAGGTCCTTGCGCTTGCAAGACAGGCGCTGGAACCACTGAGCTATATCCCTGGCCCTGGAGGTGCCTTATCTTTCTAAGTCAGTGGTTTCATTCTCATGCACACTGGTTTGTATCTGGTAGATATTTCAACCTGATTTGGAGCTTAGGTGAGTTGTGTCATAATACTTCAGTTCAAGGTTATTTGGCTAATTTTACATTGCTCTGCTTAGAAAAATAGAATTCCTAGATAATAAATATTTGATCATTTACTTTTCCTAATTTCTTTGATGACTGGTTGCTAATATGAGCAAGCATGTGATAAATGTACTTTTACAAAGTACACTGATCTAAAATTGTCAGGAAAACCTCATTCTATAAAAAGAATCGGTTTTCTAGGGTGTCAATTTTTAATATTTTTCATCTGTAGAAATCAAACACAAATTTGCACACTTAAGCTTCAACAGCATACAAGTTTGGTTCTGATAACTTCGGTCCTTGAAATGTCACCACATAGCAGTGTTTAGAATTGCATCAGTAACTTCACAGTGTCAGTCCTCTTCACTATTACTGGACCTAGTGATTGAAGAATAGTAAATAAAAATTTATTTGAAATATTGAAGTTACGGATAGTAAATTTCAGTACAAACTATTCATCTTCTTACATTTGCTCTTCCTACTGGACATCAGGAGAAGAAGTACAAGATAAAGAATTTTTAAGTAGAAAACGATGATCTGTTTCAGCTACACATGAAGTTTAAGCATATATTCTTGCAAAAATATGGAGAAAGTTGTGCTACGTAATTTTTTTTAGTATCTTAGAAGGTGCAGTTCTAGCACTCGCTGTGAGTCTAGTCTGAGCAGAAGAAGCTGGACTGTTGATTGTGAGAGATTTAGAAGAGAGAGGCACATTTGAGCCTTGTGTCTCCAGTTCTGAATGCTTTTTCACGTGGATCATGTGGCCTCATTTCTTCAATTAAGCTGTTACACAGAAGTTTTGACTATTATAGAATTACACAGGAGAAAAATTAAAATGAATGTGTTGATTGATTGGTTGATTGGCATTAGGGATCAAACTTAGTACCTTATGCTTGTGAGGCAGGTGCTAGAACCACTGAGTTAAATCCCCAGCCCTGAATGTGCATATTTCACTAGTAATATCAGAATAAGTATTGCAGTGCCGGTTGTGTCCTAGGCTGGAAATTTTGCTTAATCAGGAGCAATCAACTGGGCATGTATTCTAGGTTACATAATGATAAATACCTTCTTCAGTCATTCTTTCATCCTATTCACTTATTTCTTGTTTTGATGCCAGGGATCAAATTCAGGCCCTCACATTTACCAGACAAGTGCTGCACCACGGAGCTGTATCCCCAGCCCTCTGTTACTCACTTGTAGCCATCCAAAGTTGTACCATTGTTGTTTGGCACATGAGAGAATTCATAAAGACAGGTTTACTACACCTTCCAGGCTTTGATGAATGCCATGTGGCCTTGGCAGACAATTATCAGAAAACACACAGTTGTTACTCTAAGGGATAAATAAAGAGCAGCATGAATAGCTGAAGCTCCATGTATTTTGCTGTCAGTACCTCTATAACTTGGGCCTGTGCTTCAGCTGATAGCAACAGCCGTACTACCTTGCAGCTCCAGTGGTGATTCCAGCCACAACACCATGATCTTATAGTCTTAGGAGTTAACACAGCCCAAGGAAAAGCTTAATAATATGCCATCTTAGAAATGTGAATGAATGAATGAGGGTGACACAGATACATACAGATTCCTAAGGGAGGCACACTGAAGGAGGGAAAAGGCACTCTCTACCCGAGAGAGAAAGTCAGGCCTGGAGGTGGAGACTGCGTAACTAACTAACCCTTTATAAATGAGAATGATTTCTCCATCACTTGGTTTTCATCCGACAAGAAAGTTCTGTACAGAAAGCCAAGGAGGTGGGCTTTCAAGCCTCTGTACTGGGTAAGATGCGTGACGTGTGATACTGAACTTGATGCTCTTGTAGGCATCTATTTTTATCTTAAAACCATCAGTGAGACTCAGAACATCTTAGATGTGCCTGTCGCATGTGACGCACCCTTTCCAGAGCTTTTCAGGCTCATTTGGGCTCGATGCTGACTGGCCCCTCTTTGTCCCGTCATCTTGATGGCAGCCAGCAGCTTCCAGTTTTGCTGTCATTTCAGTGTGTCTGGAAAAAAGGTGTGCCTAGAAAAGTCAAATGTCAGTTCCCGTTAGTTACATTGACATTGTGGATCTCTGTCTCTGGTTGTTCCGGATCATTAGTGTGTTGAATAGTCTTCACTTGGAAGCTGTGGCTTCCGTGTGGCTTTTACCTTCTGGAAAAGTGTTTTTCTGATGGTAGCACGTTAGCGAAAACAGTAACAGGAAGCAAGACATGTTCGTGTGCTCAGTGGCATCAGCTGTCGAGGGGAGAGAGTAAGTTCAGAGGGAAATGGCACTGTTTCACTGCAAGCAAAAATGGATGCCTTAGGTTTAGAGTTCTGATTGTGACGAACTGCATAAGTAGCATTGACGGGTTTGCCATAGACGAGTCCATCAGGGATTATGGACGTATCTTGGGGAGGATGGCAAGGCATGCTAACAGGTAAGATATGTTAATAATATGATCTATATTAACAAATCAGAGTTGGTTGATTATATTCTGTTGTTTGGAACATTATTGTTTGAGTTGAGATAGATAAATAAATAAAAATTGTCTTAAATTGGTTAATATAATTGACTGTAAATCACACTCAAGTATGATCAGTAGCTAGACTTTCTCCAAAACGTGGGAAACATTCAAAAACCATGTAGTTTTGTGCTCAAATCAAGGTGATCATTTATTAACGAAAACAGCCACGTATTTGTGAGAGCTTAAATGTTTGTATCATAACCAAAATAATCCTTTTACATCAAAATGACTTAAAGGTTTTTTTAGAAAAAAAGAGGTTTCTGTTTTGTTTTGTTTTTTGTTTTTTTGGTAGAGGAGAATTAATTGTTCTGATGTTCAAAAACCTTCCAGCATTTAAAATTCATCTAAAAGCAGCTAAAGGATCTTTTCACCTCTAGCCAAAAAAAAAAAATTGTTTTTAACCACCCAGCCCTGTCCACTCAACCGGATGAGAGTGCCCTGCTGTATTTCAGAGGGGACCCGAAGTCCTGGTGAATAATTAAATTCCTCAGTAATTGGTAGATGGTGCTAATCAAAACCCAGTCCAGGTTACCGCTGGGAGGGTGGGTGCATAAGACAAGTGAACATACGCATGAACAGCGAGACGGTGCCTTTTCGTGCTAAATGTGGTTCCCCACATCTCCTCTGATTAGAGGTGTGCTCTGAACAAGCCAAGACGGGGCCATGCCGAGCAATGTTCTCCCGCTGGTACTTTGATGTCACTGAAGGGAAGTGCGCCCCATTCTTTTACGGCGGATGTGGAGGCAACAGGAACAACTTTGACACAGAAGAATACTGCATGGCGGTGTGTGGCAGCGTCAGTAAGTGGACCCCTTCTCCAGCCTGGCCACCTTTCGCCTTTCTCGCCACTGACTCTGCTCTTTGTAACAGACTGATTTTTCTTGGTTCATGAGAATGGGCCTGTTGCTACCACTAACCACATTTCTGTCAACTTCTCTAAATGCCTGGAGTCTCCACAGTATGTTCAGTCATGAGCACTTTTCTCCGTCTCTTTCTCTAATGAAGCATGGCCTCGATGTGTTCTTTTTCTAGCTGCAGTAGATTCCTCTTGCAATCTGTAGGGACTTTTCAGTGCTTCTCTTTGAAATGGAGCTGGAGCGGCTGTTTTGTCGTCTGAAGCCATTTCTGCAAACGCACACATATGTGTTCATCTGTGTACATGTGTGTTTGTGTCGATGCACGTGCGCTCTGTGTGTGAGTACAGTTTACCTCTGGAAGCCTGTCTGATGAAGCTTCAGTGCCGTGACAGGGCGTCTTGCTGGGATGAATACTGTTTTTTCCTCCTGTGTCTTGTGCTGGTGTGGGAATGCGATGGAACTGAGCTCATACATCTCAAATGCCAGAGGGCAGAAGTGCCCATGTTCCCGTGAGCTCAGCACTTGGAAATGGCAGGGTCGAGTTTTCATTTCTTTTGGGAACAGAAGAAAATTCTTAACATTGGAAAACTACAATGGTATACGGTTCGGGCAATATAATTTTCAAAGCCTTTCTGTTGAATATCTAGATTTTCATAATTCTACTGGATAGATAAATGAAGTTATGATGGCTTTAATCTACAAGATGAAACCTTTTTCTTGAAGCATTAGTTCTGAAGTCTATTAGACTCCTGCATTTGTTAGTAGTCTTCTAAATTAGATCCACAGTTTTATTTTTCTTCATAAATAGGAAATTTGACCTACAGATAAAGTTATCCCTCAATTTGATAAAGATAGAATTTGACAATTGTGCATTTTTCTTTGAGAAACTTGTCCCCCTTCTTCATGTATTGCAAAGGTGACAGCCACCATTTCCTGCCTGAAATTTCTGGAGGTCTGTAAATTATTGGCTCACTGGAGTAAGCAAAACATCAGAAGGACCTGCACCACTAAGACTTTGCGTTGTGAAGGGGCCCCGTGTGTAAGTGGGATTTACCGGGAAGTCCCTGCGGTTCTTGCCCTCATCTGCCTGCGTCACCGCTGAAGTCCTGGGCTGGAACAGGGGTAGGGACTGATAACCCATCATTCTTTTCTTGGCCCTTATTGGATGATCTCGGCATCCAGCTACAAGACTCCCTGCTTCAGATTCAAACAAAGCAGTGAATTAGGTCAGAGAATTTGGAGCACCGGGTGGAGGGTTCTGCTGGCTGGCCTCTTGGGAGCCAAGGATTTTTTGTTCCAGTGATTCTAAGTAGTTTAGCAGTAAGGTGAGATTTTTATCAGATACATATGACACATGTAATAAGGAAGAATTTTTCAGCTATCAGCAGTGAAGAATTTGCCTTAAGAGATAGAAATGACCCCACCAAGTCAGCGCGTTGTGAGCCTCCCCCGCACACTTCCCATTTGACCCGTTTGGACGAGGAATGGCAGTCGTCCCCACAGGACTAGAGATGGTTAGGGATGCCCCCGGGATGTTTTGGGTAAGCCAAGCTGCACTAACTTCGAATGGGTTACAGAATAACATTTGAAAAGAGCCCAAGGTAGGGCTGAGAATGTAGCTCAGTAATAGAGCACTTTTGCTTGCTTGGGTGCTCTGGACCCTTAGTTCAATTCCCAGCACCTCAAAAGGGGAAAAAAGAAAAAATGAAGATGCTGAGGGTCAGACAGGTGTAAGTCGAAAATACAGCCATGTCAGGAGCTGAAAGTTGCCCTCGGATGGGGTGGAAGAAATGCAGACACCGTATGAGAAAACAGTGAAGAGAACTGGTGAAGTTCGGTGAAGGAGGCAGAACAGCAGGAGGGAACACTCAGTAGGTCACTCGATTTTCCGAAGACACAGCGTCTTGCATTCTCAGACATTAACTGCTGGTGAACATAAATTTTGATGTTTTGTTTATGTATTTACTTCTGTTCCCTGTTTATTTTTTCTTTGTAATTTAATGATTTTTTTTCTTGGTCTCACTTTGGGCTGGTGGAACGCTGTGAGTGAGTTTCAGCCATCATCCTCGTGGTTGCGTTGTTGTTTTTTAGTTATGTTCTCTTGTTTTCTCCATAGTGTCCCACAGTCTACCCAAGACTACTGGGGAACCTCTTTCCCGAGATCTTATTAAACGTATGTTGCCATTTACTAGGGGAAGGGAACGGGAGGGGTGTGTTTATTGCATGGCTGGGTTATAATCCACCTTCTTTGCATGGGTCTTGTTTCCTGAGCACCTGTCACTTAATAAAATGTATGTCCCTTTTTCCTTTGCTTGTCGTTTCATCTGGTTTTTGCCAGGCAACTTCAGATGTGGGGCTGAGAGCACTGAGTTAGGCTCTCTGCATTTCTGATCAATCTCCTTTTTATTTAGTGTGGTTCAGTAACACACTGTGTACACAGCGTTAGTATCGTGTTTGCCCTGGCACCCCTCTGGTTTCCCAGGAGCTGCCAAGAAGAGATGATTTAGCAAGAGACCACTCACATTAAATAACTGGTCCCCACCCAGTATTTGCCATTGTGCACTGTAGTAGACAAACTGGTCTGTGTGCTTCCGTGCCGGTTACGTGTGTTGTAAGGCAGTGTGAAGCTTTTGGAGGTCAGAGGTCACTTTTAGGTTTTGAGACCACCAGCCTTCTCTAGAATACACAATGGTGAATCAGGGATACTCCCCATAGGATTTTGTCACTAGGAACTAGTAAAAGAGTTTCCTCTAAAGCAATGCATCAGCCAGCCACTGCAGGTCTTTACAGTATCTTGTGTTTCCTGATTATTTCAGTTTAGCATTGTTTAAAAATATTGTTCAAAAGTACTGTATCCAACAGACCAATACTCATGTTTGATTTTAGATTACATTCAGGAATAAATTTGTCCAGCTGTAGATTAAAGGTGATCTGTACTTTTTATTGATAGATGAGACACAATTTCCCTTGCATCTCAGGTAATTTATAATTAAAATTAGCATTTACAATTAGAATTTATCAACATTATCTGGAGGTCCAAGTCGCAAAATGGATGAAATCAAGTGTTTTTTAAAGACAGATTATGTTTCATCCTAAGCCATATAATTTTTTAATGATGCCCATAAGACATTCACATCAATTCAAATAATCTGTAAATGTTGAAAGGTGTTATTTTTATTGCCTTGACAAACATATTTCTTGCTGTTATGAAAAAGCGTTTTTCTCTAAGAATGTTGAAGGTCTTGTGAGTCCTGAGATGGCAGGCCTGGAAAGACTCCGTAGATGCTGCACTCTACTGGTGTGGTAATACTTCGATTTCTGTGTGTTGCAAATTACCAAGCCTTTTCCTACATCATTTATTTTTCTGCAGTACACTTTGTAGATGTTTTCATCATTTTCTTCATGCATTTGAGGAAATGGGGCCGATAGAGCTTAGCAACTTGCCTGGAGCTATCTAACGTAGGGGCCAGAGCCAGAGCCCAAACCCAAGCGTCTTCGCTGTGCGCCACACCAGACGTCTTAAGCACTGGTTTTGACATTGTTTTCTAGGCTAAGCAATTACATTGGAAGTTCAGAAAGTGCATTTCAAGAATACAGAAAATAGCAAATCAGGCTGATGAACATTAATTTCTTTCTAAAAGCCATGGAAATCGTATTCATCAATAAATTATATGCATTTCCCACCCTTTTAAAAATGACTTTGCTTTGTTCCACTTAATATCGTTTTAGCATGTAGAAGAATTATATTTTTCTACTTTTATCGGTAGAAATGAATGAACACCATCATTTGATACATATACACAGAGACACATCTCAACATTTTAATTCCCTCTTCCAAACAGATGCTGGAAGTCTCTTTGTGATTTTCTGTCTCAGTCATTTTCTCCACTTACTTGCTCTTTCTCTGGAATCCTGACAATCTTCATTCAAGGAGGATGAAGTCATTTTATCAGCTGTATTTTTTGATACCTACAGAGACTATTCAATCACAGCAAGTGAAGAGTTTTGCAGTTCTAGTGCAGACAGATAGGGAAAAGCATATAATTTCCAGTTATTTATAGCCTGTACAGCTATGCATCTTATTTATATCAAAGCTGCACATTTGAATTGAAAGAGTCATGGTCGTCTGGAGGTCAAATGCAGACAGCAGACTCCATTCAGGGAAAACGAGCCCGTCAGAAGGTGAGCAAGCCTGTCTGTTGGGCAGCGTTGGTTTCCGCTTTGCCTCTTCATCCTCTTGGGGCTAAGTGCTGACTCTCTGGCTTTACAGGCTGCTCGGTGTGCATTGCTTCTAGTGAGATACGTGTGAAGTGAGCTCAGAGAAGAACTGGCACAAGATTATACATAAAGAGAAAATGTACAATGTGACTCACATTATAGATGTAACAGTTTTCCCATCAAGACTGCTTGTGACTATAATCAAGCATTTCTAGATTTAAAATTTTTGTCATACAAATGAATTTTGAAAAGTACTGTCATTTTAGGGACCCTGACTTTTTCTTGTTCTCACAGATAAGAATCTAAACTACAGGGCCATTGGGGATTTAGCTCAGTGCTTCCAGCACCTGCCTTGCAAGCACAAGGGACTGGGTTTGGTCCCAGGTAACCACATACAGGGATGCTGGATATGAAGACTCACATCCACCAGCACTCAGTACCACATACCACAGTGCTGGGCATGGTGGCTCACACCTACAATTCCAGCACTCAAGAGGCAGAGGCAGGAGGATTGCTGAGTTCAAGGCTGAGCTCAGGGCCAGCCTGAACTACAAAGCGAAACCCTGTCTCAAAAAAAAAAAAAATTTAAACTATAAAAATAGGGAAAGGAGATAAGAAACAGAGCTGTCATTTTACTCATACATTGATGGGTTTAAATCCTTTTAAAAGTCCTGTGCGTCAGTGGTAAAGAAGTGGGTAGTCCAGCCGTGCCTGTCCCTTTCTCTCTGTCTCGTCTTGGTTTTGTAGAATCCCGCCCCACGCTGGAGAACAACCGGGCTGGCTGCGTGGGTTACTTGTACCTCAGGATCATGTTGAGGCTCAGGTGTAGGTCTGGCCTATGTAGGACTGAGAGAAGGAACACATTCCTTTATTGGCATATCAAAGTAATCCAGATACAGCAAAATAGAGCAGGAGATATTCATATAACACACAAAAAAATGAAATTTGTCAGACCAGCCCAAAACATCGCCCCTAGCTTTTGAATTTGTGGCCTCAGAAGCCCATAATTCACAAGCTGTAGATGACTCACTGCAACCTTTGAATGCACTGTGCCCCTTAAACCCCAAGGTCTTTTGTCTTTGTGTTCCATATCCTGATTGAAGTCTATCTTAATATTGAGGCCATTTAAACTTTGCCCAAATTAGAACTCTTGTTCTTAATCATACTGTATTATTCTTCAGTGGTGAAGCAACAAATCTTAGTTCACTGTAGCACAGTCTGTAATATAATTGGAATTGAATTTTTAAACTGCCGGACAGTATTAAAAATGATTATTAAAAGATGTGGTGGTGCATTAAATTGCATGTCACGTCAGTGCCAGTAAAATCTATCAGATTGACAAGTGTGAAAAAGCCAAATCTTTGATATCCAGAAATGCTTAGTAGAAGAAAATGTTTTTTCTTCAAAATATGATAGTGAGAAACTCAAAGATGGAAAAGGATTAAACTGTTTAGAGAACCAGCTCTTTTTTTTTTTTTTGAAGAAAAGTTATTTACTCTGAATAGCAAAAGGATGCTCATTATATTTATGCTATATTCTTTAGCTGTTTTCTAAAAGAGAGGAAGTGAATAATACTAAAGAGATTGGCAGCCATTTTCTTTGCCTCGTTTTTTTGAGACAGGGGCTCCCTTTATAGTTCAGGCTGAACCTAACTCACTATGCAGTTTAGGCTGGCCCCAAACTCCGAGCCGTCTCTTGCTTCTGCCTCCTGAGTGCCAGGATTGTAGGCATGCACCACAACTCTCAGCCTGGCAGCCATTTTCTACAAAAGACAAGATGGCAAATATTTTAGGCTTTGCGGGATTACAGTCCTTGTCATAACTGCTCGCTTCTGCCATCGCAGCATGGGGAAAGCAGGCACAGATAATAAGTAAACGAGTAGACAAGGCCCTGCTGACTCCCTTAAAACATTATTTTTTTTAAAGCAGCCAGCAAGCCCTACTCATGTTTAATACACTGGGGACTTCTGAGTCGACTGTGGACCAGTGTAAGCCTGGGATATTGAAGGACATCAGCAGAATACTACAAGTATTCCATTTTCAATAAACTGGTCGTTCTGCTGATGAGTCCCAGGCATGTTATAGAATTAAATAACATAAAGTAAATAAAGTAAAGTAAAATGCATTTGGGCAGATTCCTGTGGAGGCTGAGGTAGAATGGAATTTTATCCTTAAGCTACCCTTTGAGATTAGTTTCCACGCAAGTGGGAAACATGGAAAATGGTGTCTTCTGCCGGCATACCTCTCGAGTGTTGGACAGCTACAGCAGGTCCTTTATCGTGAGTCGCCAGTAATGAAATTGAGAGTAGCCTCCAGCAGCCTGGAATGCAAACACTCTAAGGTTAAGACGTGGTAAGTGGCAGTTACTGTGGCCATTTCCTTATATATATAATGTGTGTGTGTGTGTGTGTGTGTGTGTGTATGCGCGCGCGCGCGTGTGTGTGTGTGTGTTGGGTTCAGACTTGAGGTGGCACTGTACTAAGTAGAGGACATATATAATATGTGTTACCAGCATTCACTCTTCCACATTCACTTCACATATAACAAAATTTCCACATCAGAGTGTGTCTATGGACATAAAAAAGAAATGTTGTTTGGCTACAGTAGACATAGCATAAATTACATTTTTATTACCTTCTGTACACACAGTACAGTGGTACTATTCTCCATCTACATGATTGCAGTGGCTGTCAAGGGTGGTAGAACAGCTTATCAGGGGGACACATCCTTGTTATTTTTCCCTTTTAATTAAAGAAAATCTAGCATTACATTGAAGGATCACATCTTTATTTTTGTGCTAAAAAATAGCCCCTGTATCTCAGACTTGGGAAAGATAACAGGCACATAGTTGAGAATGTGTTAGATTGAGCTTTTTTGAACATGGAGAAATGGAAAAACATTTCTTAAAAAATACAAGTTGAGTTGGTATTCTGAGGACTTCGCTATGTTGAGATTAAATTTTCATGGAAAATTGTGCTTCACAGGTTTATATTTCATTGATGCATACATTATACACATTGCAACTTCATAACTTGTAACCATTTCGAGTGGCAGCTCTGCTTGTTCCTACCATACAGCATTTCCAATGACAAGCGACAGCACAGAGGACTTAGTTTGCACTCATCTTCCGTTCCCAGTGGTGTAGAAGTGAGGTGGCTTCTGCAGACAGAAGCCCCCTGACCATTGTCCTCTCAGAATTACTCTGTGTAGTGAGTCACCCTCGTGAATGAGAAAGCATGGGTGGAAGTGTCGTCCACCCTCAGCCTAGTGTCTGTGTGTCCAGAGTCAGCCAGCCACACCCAAAGTGTTTCAGAAAATACATCTGTACTCGACAAGTACAGATATTTTCATGTCACATACATGTACAGATTTTTTTTATGCACACTGCAGGGCAGCAGCTCTTTGCACAGCGTTTACACTGTGTTCGGCATTAGAAATAACTGCAGATGCCCGTGTATGCGTTAGTGCATGTCTGTATTTAGGCTACCTGCGGAGCATTTTACGGAGTCAGCCTTGGCACCCGTGGACGTATTGTCTTGAAGTGGTGTCCTCCTCCAAATGAAGTTTTCTCGGGAAATGCGAGTCCAGATGGCTCAGTGGCATGAGCTGCCAATGCCAGGGTGCATTTTGACACAAGAACACTGAATGTAGCATCAAGGTTCACTCATAAACATAAAACGCCCCCAGTTCACCAGCACCACCCCCAGAACGTAGATCTCTGGCAGGTGTCACAGGGAGATCCCGGTGTGAAATGCGAGTGTGGTGACAGCAGTGACTTACTAGAACTGAAATGAGCCCTGGCACACGGGAGGAAGCAGCTCTTCCAAGGTGTTCCGCTGCCTTGGGTTGTAAGACAAGGGACCACATGTGACGCTTCTTGTGTGGGGGTTGGTGGGGGACCTCCAGAAACACGCTGATCCCAGCCGTCCTCCTCGTTGTCTTCCGCTCTTTTAAGATCCCCCTTCACCTGCTTTGTTCCTCGTCAGGCAGAATGGCCTTTCTAAAGCCCGTTTCCCCCAACTCCCCCGCGCCAGCTCCTCCGTCCTCCTCTGGCGCCACAGCCCGTGTGCTCCGCGCTCCTGCCTTCTCTGCTGTCCCACCTCTTTCTCCTCAGCCTCGTCAGCTCTGTCCACTCCTTCACTTGCTGTGGGATTTGCCAAGTGCTTTGACTTGTTAGGGCTTTCTTGTTACTTTCTACATCTCCCTGCCTTGTTCTTCCAGCAGCTGGCTGAGAAGTGCCCGGGTGACACCCTCAGTGTAAGACACCCCGCCGCACCTCTGGACTGCCGAGAACTCGCCTTCCCGGTCCGCCCTGGCTCCCACCCCACTCTTCGGGCATCCGTAGCCCTGCTGTCTTTTTCTCTTTCTTTCCTCCATAATACATATCACATACTAACAATGTGATTTTTTAAATCTCCTTATTGTTTTGTTTTTATGGTGCTTGTTTCTCTCACTGGACTATGACATACCAGGTCTGTCTTACAGTAGGAGGCGTAGCACTGGTGGACAGAGGGGCAGAGGAATGAATGGGCATTCTCTAGACTATAAAGCCTGCTCCCAGCCTCTTGGGTACCTCTGACTTCCCAGCCATGTAGGAACCGCTGAGGGACAGTAATCAATGGGAACTGCTTTTCTGTCATATTTAAAAGTTTTGTATTAATGTGTGTTTTGTGGTACATACAGTTTACAATCGTCCAGGAATGCGTACATGCACATAATACATCATACAGCCTGGTTCTTTTTTTTTTTTAACCTTTCTTAGTACATATTTGCAGTACATAATGATTACATTCACTGTAGGAAATTGGTACATTACATAATGCATTTCAATTCTTTCTCCCCCTTTTTCTTCTTTTGTTTTTATAACGTCAGGTTCATTTGTATTATAAGACTTCATAATGTTAATTTTCTTACATACAAATCAAAAGCCAGACTAATAGGCCAAAGAACATAAAAATCACATTTTCCACCCTAGATTGCAATGTGTTTTTTTCTCTATACTTTTTAAGGTGAAGGTGTTTAAAAAAAAAAAAAATTGAAGCCTGTGCACATGGCGTTGGTGGTTCCGCTAATAATGGCTGTGCAGCCAGAGGTCCAGACCCGGAGCTGGAAGCGGTTGGCTCTGAGCGTGAAGGCTGGCTTTCCGAGGAGACATGGTCCCGCCCAGCCGCAGGCGTGTTCACACCCGAGTGCCCACGGTCGAGCAGGGACCTTGGCTAAGATGTTACCTCGCTCCACTTGAGGGGACCTTTCGGTTGACGGGTGTCTGACAACCTCGCTGTGCTGGGGCTCATATACCAGACAAGTTCAGTGTGCAACAGCTGTTTGATAGGAAACACGCCTGGAAAATCATAACAAACTGTATCTTGTGCCAACACGTGTTGTTCATGGACAGAATACAACCTTTTTGCTGTGCCTGGGTATGGGTTGGATTAACTCTAAAAACCTAAACCCTTTGTATGGTTTGCCTAGTCATAAAATGAGATTCTGTGTTTGCAGGTGTAAGTGTGTCATATGAGAAAATGTTTTCTCTCTCCAGAGTAAATAGAGGAGTTTTTCTTTTCCTTCGTACATATTCAGTGAGATCACACATGATGCACCTAACACAACAGGTCACTAGAAGAAGCTGTCTTTTGGCCAGCTTGGCAAGAGGAGCGCGTGTCACAGCTTCTGGGGAGCATCAGGGGCCTCTGAACAGGGGCCTCTGAATCTCCATAGTGGTTGAAAAAACAAGGAAGTAAACCTTCTTCATTTCCGCTATGGAAGGGTTACAGCGCTGTGTCCGCCGTGCTCCCCGCAGGAAGCGTCTGTGGGGCCCAGGCTCTCCCGGCACTGTGCCCTGTGCAGCTGGTCGCCGTCCTCACGTGTGCGGGAGCCCAGGCGGCAGTCAGGGCAGAGACAGCAGCCCGCGGGTGTGGGGACCGGACAGAGCAGGAGTGGAGCTCTCTCCAGAGGTTTGTCCTGCACAGGGCTCTCCTCCCCCCCCCCCCACGCAGGGCAGCAACCCCCTGGAGCCGAATCCACTGTAAAGTGCCCTCACCTGCTACCGTTCTCGTCTCCCCGACAGGGTGTGAATATAGGATAACCTCAGTCGTAGTAATTGAGATGGAGGTTAGTACAATCGCTAAATAATTTGAATTAAACATGGAAAAAGATGCAACTTCTCTTCCACAGGCCATCTATGATCCCTAACAAAGATTTTCTGGAAGTGAAATTGCATTACCGTGTTCTCCAGACAAGCAGGATTCGCATGCGCGCGCGCGTTTCTGTGTGTGTGTGTGTGTGTGTGTGTGTGTGTGTGTGTGTGTGTGCGTGCGTGCGTGCGCGCGTGCGCGTGCATACTTTTGTACTTACAGTTTGACTACAAGGAATTATTACGGAGGCTGACAGGCCCCTTAATCCACTCCCTGCGCTGTGGTCGTGCAGGAAAGCCACTGGCCGGATGCGGCGGGCTTTGGTCCACTCCGGCCGTCAGGGAGGGCACTGGCCACTCCCATCCTGGCAGCCGATCTACTGAGGCTCAGCTCTGTGCGCAGATCTCATCCTGAACGCCCAGAAGTGCTGATTAACCTGAGCACCGGTGATGCAGCCCAGTTGGCACAGAAAAATAACCATCCCTGAAATATTTCTTAAGTAGAATAAATTTGTAATGTGTTGTGTTTATTTCCATGTGGCTAAAAGATCTAAATAAAGCTTGCATGTTTACTTGATTATTATTTTATGTTAGTATTGCAAAGCTGTTTTTCAATACATGTCCAGTATATTTTCAGATTATACTGATTCTGTAGACAGTATCTGTATATAAACTGGGTTCATACAGTAAACAGTATTTGTAATCTGTATGAACTAGAGAAGCCACATGGTGGAACAAATATGTCCAAGAAGTTTGGGAAGCTGAGGCAGGAGGTTCTCACTTTTGAGCCAAGCCTGGTAGCTTGTCAGTTTAGAGAGATTTTGTCTCAAGATTTAAAAAAAAAAGTTGAAAAATACGTTGCAGATATAACTCAGTTTGAAGGTGCTGAATTCAGTTCTTAGGCACCCATCACCCCCAAAGAAAATATAAAATTTGCCAATCACAGAAGTTGGAAAACATCCTGTTTATACATTGTCTGTGCAAAGTGGGAGCTATCCTGTGGCTATGACTTCCATCCAGATGGCCATCTTGATGAGCACATATGTGCCCAACACACATTTTCATTCATTTAAAATGTAAAGTGTGGAGCCAGGGATTTAGCTCAGTGGTCCAGGCATCTGCCTGTCAAGCGTAAGGTCCTGAGTTCAATCCCTGGTACCACAGACCACAGTGCTGGGTGTGGTGGCTCATGCCTATAATCCTAGCACTCTGGAGGCAGAAGCAGGAGGACTGCTGTGAGTTCAAGGCTAGCCTAGGCTATGTATGAGTCCAGAGCCAGCTTGAACTACAAAGCGAGACCCTGTCTCAAAAAAACAAATAAATAAATAAGTACAGTGTGCTTTGCCTAATCATGTCATTCTGCAGGATTGTACTATGCCAAAATAATACTGTTTTATTTTCTGCCTTTACTTTAACTTGTTCTCATTTGCACTTAGCCAGTAAAGATGAGAAAATGATTAAAACCCAAGGAAGCAAACTTAAAATTCTAAATGCTACCTCCACTTTTTGTTGGGAAAATGACTAATTAAAGGATACTTGCAGATGGACTAGCTCAAAATTACACTGAAAAATAATTCACCTCAAAGCCTTCTTTTCTAAGAAAAAGGATTCAAAACTGTGTTTCAGTTTTACAAATTGAGAATTCACTTTTCAATACTCCAGCCTTTTGTGTGGAATATACCGAAGAATTTTTATAAAAATCCCTGTCGCCTTTCAGGTGGGGGACACTTTGTAGCCCTGTGTGTAATTCATGTCAGTGGATTTGAAAGAGAAATAGCTCATTTTTCCCACAGAATGCAAAGCAGTAAGATGGAGATCATACAAAGGTGATAAACAGAAGAGGAGGCAATTCCGAACATGAATGAATTACCCCGTGTGACTCCAGCACACTGTGGGGTCACATTTTCTCAACACTCTGTTATTCCAGACTGCATGCTGTCTCTACCTGGAACGCCCAAACGCTGGGTTCCACGCCCAGCAGCAGCACGAAAGGGGCGGGGGAGGGGGGGGAGCGCTGGGGGAGGGTCAGACAGAACCTGGAGGGGAGGTGCCCAACTTACCTGCCCGGGGCTCTAGCTGGATAAAAGAATTTAAATTCAAAATGTGGGTGTTGCTAACTGCAGACTGCTGTATGCTCGCTCTTTCTCCCACTGGCTGCCAGCCTAAGATGGCGTGTCATTGCCTCACATGCTACATATGTTTTGTATGAGGATCCAAGGAAGACACCCTTTTACTTGAATGCAGCATCTGAGCTGTTTTCAGTGTTTGAAAAATCATAAGGGAAGAAATCAGAATGGACACTCCTCTTTAAAATTTCTGGTTTCTGTTAATATCTTGAAACTTCTGAGTTAAGATTCTAGGCATCTTCTTGAGCATATAAAAAAGACATATAACTTAGATTGTAGTTTCAGAATGACTTATCCATAAATTCTTCTCATTTGAGTCTTTCTGGGGATGGCAAGTATAAATGCCTAAGTAATTAGATGAGAAAAGTGAAAAAAAAAAATTTTGGAACATTAATAATATTTGAATAATCCTTTGAATAGCATGTTTACATTGATTTGACCAGAAAAGATAGTGAAAGCATCTCATTTCATTTTTAGATTCTTTAAATCACAATCTCTTTTTTTCTTTGGGGTGCCAAATACAATGAATTCCCACTAGTTATTGCTGGTTCTTGGGAAACCTGACTTTGTAGACCTTATATTTCACTCACTCATGAGTTAGAACATTTGGTTTTATCTTTTTTTTTTATAATCTTTATTGGTACATTAAATATACACATCATGATTGCACTCCATAATGGGGATTTGTACCAGTATAAGACACAACTTAATTCTCATTTTTCCCATAGCCCTACCCACCCTACCACCCCCCCATATACATAAAATTTGTTTCCTTACTTTTTTGTTACAATCTCAACATTGTCCCCTTTCACCTTATTTTACATTG
>PVIR01025567.1:0-25056 GCA_004026965.1 Petromus typicus | reverse complement strand
AGTGAAATAAATAGGTCACAGATAGATACATATCGCATCTTTTCTCTGGTATGAGAAAATGAAGATGTAAATGAGTCCTAGCATTGTATGTTATATATTGTGAAATAGAAAATGCTCAATGTAAAATAAGGTGAAAGGGGACAATGTTGAGATTTTAACAAAAAAGTAAGGAAACAAATTTTATATATATGGGGGGGTGATAGGGTGGGTGGGGCTATGGGAAAAATGAGAATTAAGTTGTGTCTTATACTGGTACAAATCCCCATTATGGAGTGCAATCATGATGTGTATATTTAATGTACCAATAAAGATAATTTTAAAAATGATGTTTGAATCATTTCTACTTAAATGGACATACCTTGAGGATATCCTCATAAGTGAAATAAATAAGTCACAGATAGGTACATATCACATCTTTTCTCTGGTATGAGAAAATAAAGATGTAAATGAGTCCTAGAATTGTATGTCATATATTGTGAAATAGAAAATGCTCAAAGTAAAATAGGGTGAAGGGGGAAAAATAATGAGATTATAACAAAAAAGAAAGGAAACAAATTTTATGTATATAGGGGGGCGATAGGGTGGGTAGGGCTATGGGAAAAAATGAGAATTAAGTTGTGTCTTATACCGGTACAAATCCCCATTATGGAGTGCAATTATGATGCGTATATGTAATGTACCAATAAAGATTAAAAAATAATAATAATAAATAAATACAGTGGCCCTGGATTTATTAATATTTTGTTAAGAACACTGGCATATGTGTTCAGAATTAGACTTGGGTTTCTGGTGCTAGAACAAGATGATGTGAACTTATTTTTCCATGTTTCTCTTTTAAATACAACTTAAATATCTTAAAAATTATTCAATAGAAAATAATTTTTAAAATTTGCATTTTGCTGTTGCCGCTGCTGCGACTTTGTTTTAATACCCTACGTATCGCAGGAGTGAGTGCAGCCTGGAAGGGTTCCCTGTCTCTCTCTGCCTCTCCCTCTGACCCACCTTCCATGGCTGCTGGCTGCTGGCTGCCATGCCATAAGCAATTCTTCCACGTCACATTGTCCTGCTGGGACCGGCTGAATGTGGACTCACACTTCTACAAACCGTGAGCCAAAATAAGCCTTTCCTTTAAGTTGTGGTAGTGGGTATTTGTCTCCACAACAAGAAAGTGACCAAGACACTACCCCAGAGTGGTGGCAAGTAATCCGATCAGCCTGCACCAACAGCAGCAAACTCCAGACCTCCCTGGCCCAGCACCATGAGCCCAGGCTAGCAGGTGGTCCAGTCTGTCCATGGCAGCTGCAGGGCACAGCCCACCGCCTCGTCACAACCCTGCTCTGCAACCAGAACACCATGAAGAGTCCAGTTAACCCGCATCAGGAGCAACATCATGCTCCAGGCCATCCTGCTGGGAACAGACTAATGGACAATGCCTCCAGAGCGACAGCAGGGAAGTCTAGGCTGACTGATGCTGTCTCTGCCTCGTACTTGTTCCCCAGTAGGCAGCTAAACCACCTGCAGGGGCAGCATCAGCAAAGCACTGCACCCGCAGGCAGAAGACACAAGATCCTGTAGTTTCTAGTTCGTCTTTTCATGATTCTCTCCCTCATGCTGGCGGAACAGTGGCTCAGCCCTCTTACCTCATCCTGGGAAAGAAAGGCATTCAAGTCGCCAAGCAGTCACAGCCGGGACTGAGCAGGGCACACACTACGAAAGGGAGAAAGCAGATCACAGTAGTACTGTGCAGGCTCTCAGCACTGACAGGGAAGCTAACTAAAATTCAGAAGAGTAGGTCAGAAACAACATGTGAAGCCTAAACAGGAAGACCGCCTACTAAAGCATTTCAGTACAGCACTGGTCCTCTAACGCAACTGAAATAGCCAGGCTACAGTTCAAAAATTATTTTACTAAGAATCAAGAAAAAAAAAAAGCTTTAAATGAAAAAGGAAAAATCAAAGCTCCCTGTTCTATTGAACTTATCCATCTAGATGGATCAGATATTAGCTTTACCAGGCAGCAGTCATAAAAATATTTCAACAAACAAACGTATGTTCTCTTGAAATAAATGGAAAATAAAAAATCTTAACAGATGTTATTTTTTTTAAAAAAAAAAAGGCAAATGGAAACTATGAAGCAGAAAACACAGCAATCAAAATTTTAAAATCACGAGATAGGCTTGATGATAGAGACGACACAGGATAGAATCAGTAAGTCTAAAGATAACAATAGAATTTACTTGATCAACAACAGAGACAAAGCTGCCTGGTTGAAACAGACTCAAGAGCTTGTGGAAACTAAAAAAATGTCTATCATCATAAAAAAATTTTATCATCATAAAGATGACTAGAGGGCCAGGGATTGAGCTCAGTGATTCCTGCGCCTGTCTTGCAAGCACAAGAACCTGGGTTCGATCCCCAGTAACCACATACCATACTGGGCGTGGAGACTCACACCCAGCAGCAACCAGTACCACATACCACAGTGCCGGGCGTGGTGGCTCACGCCTGTCATCCCAGCACTCGGGAGGCAGAGGCAGGAGGATTGCTGTGATGTGAGCTGGAGGCTTATCACTAATAAAGCAACCATTAAGAGAGAATGGAAAAAGAAATAAATGAATGAGAAACTGAAGGAAAAATAACAAAACTTTAAATTACAAATCTGAACAAATTCGGAACTGAAACCATACCTACTATATCCTTTAGTCATAGATGAACCATCTAGAAATCAGTAAAAAGATACAGCAGGAAAATCTACAATTTGGGAAATTAAGCAACATTTATAAATAACTCATCAAAGAGGAAATCTCAAAAGATATTTTTTAAAGGCATAGACTGAATAAAAAGAAAAGTGATGTACCACAGTTTTTGAGGTGCTAAGGCAGTTCAGAGAGAAAAGTTTAAAAACTAAATGGCTCTTATAACAGAAAAAAAGAAAAGATTTTGAATCAGTAACCTTAGCTCCTATGTCAAGAAAAATAATAGCAAAGTAAATCCAAAGCAAACACAAGGAAGGAAAAATATAGACATGATAGAAATCAATGACACTGGAAACAAGAAAAACAAAATCCAGGTTAAAAAAAAAAAAGAATAGGGCCGGGGATTTAGCTCAGTGGTTCCGGCGCCTGTCTTGCAAGCGCAAGGACCTGGGTTCGATCCCCGGTACCACATACTTATACTGGGTGTGGAGACTGACACCCAGCAGCAACCAGTACCACACACCACAGTGCCGGGCGTGGTGGCTCACGCCTGTAATCCCAGCACTCGGGAGGCAGAGGCAGGAGGATTGCTGTGATGAGTTTGAGGCTGAGCTCAGGGCCAGCCTGAACTACAAAGCGAGACCCTGTCTCAAAACACCTAAAAAAAAAAGAATAGAGCCGGGGAGTTAGCTCAGTGGTTCCGGCGCCTGTCTCGCAAGCGCAGGGACCCGGGTTCGATTCCCCGGTAACCACATAACAATACTGGGTGTGGAGACCCACACCCAGCAGCAACCAGTACCGCATACCACAGTGCCGGGCGTGGTGGCTCACGCCTGTAATCCCAGCACTCGGGAGGCAGAGGCAGGAGGATTGTGATGTGAGTTTGAGGTTGAGCTCAGGGCCAGCCTGAACCACAAAGCGAGACCCTGTCTCCAAAAAACCTAAAAAAAAAAAAAAGAATAAATTTTATAAACTTCTCTTAAGACTCAAAAATCCCAGCTACTTGAGCAGCTGAGGCAGAAAGATCACAAGTTTGTGTCCAGCCTGGGTCATTTAGCAAAATCTTGTCTTAAAATGAAAATACAGTGGGCTATCGCTCAGTGTGAAGGCCCTGGGATCAATCCTCTGTACTAAAAGAAAAAAAAAAGAGGATCTGTTCTCTGCAACCATAAACTATCAAGATGAAGCTAATCTGAAATACATAACCTGAATAGTCCTATCACTTTACTAAAATTGAAGTTATGATTCAAAAGTTTTTAATAGAGAAATAACTATCCCAAGACAGTTTCATTAGAAAATTTTATCAAACATTAAAAGACAAATCAATATCAATTTTGTATAATCAACTCCAAAAAATAAAAGACAATAAAGTCCTACCTGCTTGTTTTATGAGTTTATAGCTTCCTTGTAACAAAACCAAAGATAGACCAAAAAGGAAACCTCAAGACTCATGTGACTCATGAAATTAGGTGCAAAAATTCTCAACAAATAAAGTACAACAGTGTATAAAAAGAACAGTGTACCACAGCTGACGGAGATTTGCTCTAGATATGCATGGCTTATTCAATATTTGAAAGGCAAACAGCATAATCCATTATATCAACAAGCTAATGAAAAACCCTATCACTTGATGCAGAGAAAAGCATATTAAAAATTGAACACTTATTCGTGATAAAAACTCAGTATGCCATGCACAGAGAGAAATCCCACCAATCTTACAAAAAGCCATCACAAAATACCTACAACTAGGATTAGTGACGGTGACAGACTGCGTTTCCTCTGAGAGTGGGAGAGGGGCAAGGAGCTCCACTCTTACGACTCTTATTAAAAAGAACATTGCGGTTTGGCCCATCATGGTCAGGAAGAAAGGGATGAGAGGCATGCAGCTTGGAAAGAAAGAAATAAAGCTGCTTGTCTTCGTAGATTACATGATTATGTTGAGAATTCCAGGGAACCTGCACACAAGGAAAATCTAGCACTAATTCCAGGAGTCTATGGGACACAAGTTCAATAAACAAACAAACAAAAATAGATTTTTAAAACTTCAAACCTTTACTGGTACATTGTATCTACACATCGCGGTCACATTCAGTGTTGAGAATTTGTACCGGTGTAAGACACGACTTATTTCTCATTTTTCCCATTCCCTTACCCACCCTATAAACTCCTGCCCCCATATACATCGGCTTTGCTTCCTTTAAAATAGATTTTTATATATTAAAATTAGACATAAGTTCCAGTGGCACAGATCTGTGATCAGACATTCAGGGGGGTGAGGCAGGAGGATCACAAGTCAAAGGCAGCCTAGACGAGTGATCAGTGCAATCCAGTCTTGAAACACAAAAAGGGCTGAGGGTAATTCATCGGTAGAGTGTTCTGGTTTCTATTCCTAGTACCATAAATAAATAAACAAGTGGAGACCCAAATAAAAATGTCATCTATTTATAGTAAAAATATAAACACTGTTTCAAAAGATTAAAGACTCATATACCAGAAGGGATATTATGTTCATAAATGGAAGAAAACACAATAAAAAATTAAGGCTTCCTAAATTGATCTATAGATTCAACATAATTCCTACCTAAATTTTAGCTACACTGATTATGATATATACAATATTATTATAAAATGTATATGGAGGGCTGGGGATTTAGCTCAGTGGTTCTGGCATCTGCCTTGCAAATGCAAGGTCCCAAGTTCAATCCCTAGTAACCACACACCATAGTGCCGGGCATGGTGGCTCACGCCTGTAATCCCAGCCCTTGGGAGGCAGAGGCAGGAGGATTGCTGTGAGTTCAAGGCTTGCCTGTGCTATATAGTGAGCTCAGAGCCAGCCTGAACTGCAAAAGCAAGACTCTGTCTCAAAAAATTAAAAACAAATAAAAACATAAATAAATTTAAAAAATATATATGGAAATATATATATAGAGAGAAATATAGATAGATAGATAAATGGAAAAGAAGAGGAATAATAGCAAAGTCAACCCTGACAAGAAAAATAAATGAAATAATAACTCTATCCAGGTTTATCTCTTGTATAGTTACAGTAGTCAAGCCTAGGTGGTAGAGGTAAAGAAGAGAGATTTTAGAAACACCCTAACAAGTAGGGCCGCAGATGTTGAAAGCAGTTCAGAGAAGAAGCAACCTTTTCAACACAAGGTGCTGGGGCAACTGAAATCCTGGTGAAAGGAAAAACTTCACCAGACTTCTCACCTGGTGCAAAAGTCAACTCAGAGCGGATTGCGACTGTTACTGAGCTGGGGCTGGGAGTGTCCCAAACTTTATCTGCTCCTGCAGATTCACTGAGTCTGGTGCAGAAAACAGTTCCAGGACACATCAGAAGGAAGCGTGAGAAGGGTTTATCAGGCCAACAGAGATTATGGCGTGTGGGCACTCAGGAAAAAGGGACATGTTACAGTTGGGTTCTGAGCACAGTTTCACTTTTCTGGAGGGAGCGCATAGCTAGAGATGAAAGTGCCCACCCACCCAGAGCTTCTCTCCAGAGGTACCAGGCTGTCCACGAGCAGGGCAGGGTATTCTGGCTTTTTGTCTTTTGGTTGGTTTTTGCTTGTTTAAATATTCTCTGGATTTGCTCCACCTATTGTTTATTTTCTTTTCTTTCTTTTTTATTGGGGGGGGGGTTTTGAGACAGGGTCTCGCTTTGTGGTTCAGGCTGGCCCTGAGCTCAGCCTCCAACTCACATCACAATCCTCCTGCCTCTGCCTCCCGAGTGCTGGGATGACAGGCGTGAGCCACCGCGCCCGGCACTGTGGTATGTGGTACTGGTTGCTGCTGGGTGTGGGGTCTCCACACCCAGTATTGTTATGTGGTTACCGGGGAATCGAACCCGGGCCCTTGCGCTTGCAAGACAGGCCCCGGAACCACTGAGCTAACTCCCCAGCCCCTATTGTTTATTTTCTTAATTAGGCCAATTTATGAGCTTCTAGCAGTGAATCTATTAGGGAAGAAATATAAATCTGGCCAGGAACTGTTAACACTGAGACACACGGGAGCAATCCTTATCTCAGGGCCAGGCTCTTTTTTTTTTTCAAATTCTTTTAGACAGAGTCTTGCTTTGTAGTGCAGCGGGCCTTGAACATGCTATGTTTCTTCTTTCTTACTTGGGCTAATCTATGGCCTTCTAGTAACAGGACTGGTGGGGAGGAGGCGCTAATCTAACCAAGGACTACTGACTTGAAACTATTATGGGCTAAGTCCTGGAAAGTGCAATCTTCTTACAAAGTACAATTTTTAGTTATAGTTTCCTTGCCTCCTTTCTGTCTGTCTTTCATTTCTTCTATCCTACCTCAATGACTAGATACCTTCCAAAAGAAAATACAGGGAGGAATCTTTGGAACTTCGGAGTAGAGAGAGATGTTAGACTATACCAGCAGCACAGTTCATCAAAGGAAAACTTGAGAAATTAAACTTCATCAACAACAACAACTTCTGAGGCTGGAAGTAAAGTTATCATGATGAAAGCCAGGACAGCACACCGCCCAAATCTTGAGGAAAACCATGAGAACTTATATTTACTGGGTCCTGAGAGGCGGTGCAGAGATCCCACTCTCTGGCTGACGGCAGGTCTAGGCATCCTATCAAAAACCCACCGGAAGCCAGGCACAGTGCCACACACCTATAATCCCAGCAGCGGGGAGGCAGAGGCAAGAGGATCTCCATGAGGTCAAGGGTAGCCTGGGCTACAAAGTGAGACTCTGTCTCAAAAAAACAAAAAAAAAAAAGAAAAACAAAACTCTCTGCAGCTCCTGCGAGAAGTTCCTGAGACGGGCTTTGAGAAATGCTCTGTGCACATGCTGGAGGATCTTGTAATTAGCAGGTCACACCTACTTTCCCAGCCAGTTTTGCCACGCCCTACTCTACTCTCAGAGCCCTTCACTAGCATGCTCAAGGCTCCAACTTCTACCTCCAGCACTGCAAAAAAATCCATGTAAAAAAGAAAAACTTATGTTGGGAGAAAATTTCTTAATCAGCTAATCCCCTGTCCTCCCTGTAACTGCCTCTTCCAAAAGGTGAAAAAAAAAAGATCTGCTCAGACATCCTACCTTGTGCAAATTTGAAATATAGCCTTGACATGGTCTTGGAACAAATGACCCGGAAAGATGTTGTTTATTCATGTTTAGTCATTTTTTTTTTTGAAACAGGGTCTTACTTTGCAGTTCAGGCTGGCCCTGAGCTCACAATAGCCCAGACAAGCCTGGAACTCACAGCAATCCTCCTGCCTCTGCCTCCAATGCTGGGATTACAGGCGTGAGCCACCACGCCTGGCACTGTGGTGTGTGGAACTGATTGCTGGTGGATGTGAGTCACCATGCCCAGCATTGTGGTATATGGTTACCAGGGATCAAACTCAGGACCTTGTGCATGCCAGGCAGACACTAGAACCAATGAGCTAAGTCTCCAGCCTATTTAGTTAAATTTAAAGTTTGAACTACTGCTTTTTTTCTTCTTCTTTCCCTTTTTAGTCTGTCTAGGCTACCAGTCTATTGGTTACTGTGATTCACATCCTGGGTGAGTCTCCCCCACACCCACTTTGCTGAGTTACATGTGAATCATCCTCAGGCACACCCAGAATCTACTAATCTTCCAGGCGTTTCTTCCGTATGTTGGCAACACAAATAACAAACTAACTAGTGGGAAAGAAAAGTAGGGAATTTATAGCACCTCACTTATTATCGTTTTTTGTTTGTTTGTCTTTTGGCTTAACATTCAGTATATAATATTTTTGTTTGTTCTCTTAAATCTTTTTTATTAGTACATGTTTGCAGAGCGTAATGGTTACAGTTCTCATGGGGAGCTGGTACATGTACATAACACATCGTAATTGTCTTTTGTCTCCTTTGTTTTCCTATCCTTTTCCCTTCTCCTCCATTCCTGCTCCTTCTACCTCTTGGTCCCTATTTGAAAAGTTCTATTTCATTTTTTATTTTTCTTTTGAAGTGTATAGAAGAAATACTTCTCCTATCCACCTTTCTTATAGGGACTCCTTGGCTGAACCTAGACACCCAATAGAAGAAATAACAAAAGAGAATAATAAGTTTTATTAAATTCACATGTCCAAGGGGATAGTCTCAAAAGAGTAAAATCCAAAGAAATAACCAAAGCATGATGTTTTCTTACTGTTTAGACAAAGAATAACAAATTTGTTAAGGAATGATAGGACAAATGGCCATCTAGACTGAAGCAGTGCATTCTAAGGATGTTGCTAAGAGCGATCGAGAAATACGTAGAAGCTACTAGCAAAAAAGAATTTATTTTTTCAGAGTTACTGTAACCTCATTAACCAGTCTTCGATACTCGAGACTATTTTCCAGTTGTGGTACTTGAAAGCTATCCTTCCCCAAAACAATCTTTATCGCTTGCTGCCTGCAAGAAAAGATAGGCCAGTTCCTCAAGCAGCTTTAGCTTGAAATAACCCAAATGCCAGTTGAACATGATTTTGTTTCATTTTTAATAAAAGTTTAACTTAGTTCATTGAAAAGAAAGTTTGTGTTATTATCTGCTTCTTTTCCGTAAGACTCTTTCCGGTTTATGGCTTGCACTAGTAACTACTTTGAAGATAAGGATGCACAGTATAATAGCTATCATTATTCTTTTATTACTTGGTTATGAAAATATGTTTTTTCATAACATAAAAATAAAGAAGGAAGGTACAACACCATCTTCCCCAGAAGCTTACATTATAGCTAAGTAAATTTAATCTTTTGCCTGAATTGAAGCTAGCCCCATTTTGACCTCAAAATGTCCTTGATGTAATCCATATAATTGAAATCCTGCTTATACATATTAGTGCAGCTACATGTATCCAAAAGGCCAGGTAGACAAACTGTATAGTTTAGTTTCAAGTGAAAAGTTTTTCCTATATTTCCAAAGACTGATAATATTCAATTCTAATTTTCACACAAGTATATCTATGTAGTTTTGCAAACATTATGTATTACCACACAAGACTTTGTACAGCAGAACTTATCACAGAAAATTTTTCACACAAGTGGAAACTAAGCACTTAAAAATTTCCTTCTATTGAAAAAAAACTAATGGAAATAAATAGAATAATTACAAATCTGATCCTTTAAAGGAATCTCTACTTGAACCAATAATAAATGTATATTTAAACCTAGTAAAAATAAACAAAATGCAAATTGAGTAATCTTTATAGCCTCTCTCTCTATATATATATATATTTACTCAGTGAATAGAAGAAAATTATGTCCATCATTTAGATTCATTGTGATGCAAATGAGGAGATGATCTATTTTAGTCAGCCCCCAGCAGTTTGAAGAGTTGCAAACCTCTTTATTTATTCTCCATATTTGTCTAAATATCTCTGCAAATGGGGCACATAAAATCAGCCATGGTATTTTAGTTATGTCAGCTTAGGGCAAAGCAGAACAAAACCCTCTGCAGCTCTAACACAGATCTTCTGGTTTTCTTCATACATATCAAGAGTGCTATATAGATTGTTGACAACTACATCCTGCTATGGGACATTTTGAATTCAAAGCCTTTGCAACTCACTTACATTGTGGCAGAGAATATCTCTCTGGCTGGTAATGCAGATCAGCAATGCTGTGCTGCCTGGCAAATGCAAGGTCTTGAGTTCAATCTCAAGTACTGAAAAAAAAAAACTGCATTTCTCCAAATTCATAGCTATGCAATTCATTTTTATAAATCCAGAAAGAGCTTTCTGTATGTGATTTTCCATTTTAAAAGGTATTTTTATAGCCAGATTAACCATTTTTATATAGGAATATATTTAAGCCATTTTATTGACTTAAGTGTAACATACCAAGAGCTGTCCATACTTAATGTCTACAATTTAATGGGTTTGCAAATAAACATGTACCTGTGTTATATATTTAGCTTTCTGTCACTGTGATAAAAATACCTGGTAGCAATCAATTTAAAGGAGAAAAGAGTTGTTGGGCTCACAGTTTCAAAGGCGTCAGTCCATGGTCATCGACCCCGTTGCTCCGGGCATGAGGTGAAGCAGAACATCAAAGAGGGGAGCAGGACATGATAGAAGAAAGCCATCATCCTGGGGTGGCCAGGAGGTGGGAAGGAAGAGTAAGGAAAGCTGAGAAGACGTGTCTGGCCCCCAAGGACCTGCTCCCTCGAGTTCAGTGTCCACCACCTCTAGTAGCCCATTAAATTAGCCCACATTAAGTTAATGAGGTCATACGTTCATGATCCAATCGCTTTCCAAAGGCTCCACTCATGAACATTGCTGCCTTAGCACCCAGTCCTTTAGCACATGAGATTTAGAGGACAGTTCAGATCCACAACTGATTAATCAAACACTGATTGATTAATCATCATCAAACATTGATTAATCATCATCACAATCTGTACTGTGAGCCTGTCTGTCACCTCCAAAAGTCTCCTCTTGCATTTTTTAAAAAATCTGTTGTTTGTGCCGGGGAGTTAGCTCAGTGGTTCCGGCATCTGTCTTGCAAGGGCAAGGACACAGGTTCGATCCCCGGTAACCACATACAACAACACTGGGCGTGGAGACTCACATCCACCAGCAACCAGCACCACATACCACAGTGCCAGGCGTGGTGGCTCACGCCTGTCATCCCAGCACTCAGGAGACAGAAGCAGGAGGGTTGCTATGAGTTCAAGGCTGAGCTCAGGGCCAGTCTGAACTACAAAAGCGAGACACTGTCTCAAAAAAAAAGTTTGCTTTCTGAGACAAGGTCTTCCTACACAGTTCAGGCTATCCTTGAACTCACTATGTAGCCTAGATTGGACTGGAGGTCTTGTTGCTCCTTCTGCTTCTGCCTCCCAAGTGCTGGGGTTATAGACATGTACCACCACACACAGCTAGACAAAAAATAATTTTAAAAGGAAATTCCTTTAATAATGTGAATGAAAGTACTTGTATAGCTTCATGCTATTAAAAATCTCTGGGTTAACATTCACCAGTAATCAGTGAATTTGGAGTATTGTTATGGCTTGTCATGCCATCCTAAGTGGGGCTTTTTCAGAGGTGGCTGGATCTAGAGTACAAGAGGATGAGACTGATTCAGAGCGCAGTCAGGATCAGGGGTACTGGACTAAGGTATGAGTGCCACCTGACCTGAGTAACCGGGATAAGATAAAAAGAATAGTATGAGCTGTGGCTGTCCTTTGCTTTGCTTCGCCACCTTCTGTCCACCAGGAGCTGTTTCTGTTCTTCCATATCCACCTGCCATGCCATCCTACCTTTGAGCCAGCTCAAGCCTCTACAAACTGTGAACTAAATAAACCTTTCCTCCCTTAACTCTAGGCATCAGGTATTTTGTCCCAGTACTGAGAAAAATAACTAGGACTGGTATGGTTGATAAAGCAATATCTATTCTGTCTAAAAATATCAGCATTCAAATAATACTACTCTTCAATTATTTGTGAGAAAAAGAATGTCTCACTGAAATCAAAGTCCATAAGAAAAGTCTTTGATTTTCTACCAACTGCTAAATTGGTCAAAATGAAACATTGGATTAGGCAGACATATATAATTCAGTTCTCATATTTCATCCATATTATCACTTCCTGTTTATTTTTTAAATGTGGTTCTTTTTATTGGTTATCAGATTAACAAGCTTCACTTTGGCAGGTTTATACACGTACCTAGCATGCTTTGATCACTTCACACCTCAGCATCCTCTCCCCTTCCTACGTTTCACATTTTCTGGAGGGTTTCAAGTTACACCGTATGCTTTGCTTGTATCCATCCGCTACCATTTACTTGTCTCATAACAAGTTGTTTAATATGTTGTTCTAAAAATCTTGTTCTTAATTAAAATATGTTGCTCACTACTACACGTGCACAAAATAAATTATCTTTCTTATGTATAGTTAAGCATTTTCCTTAGATATTCTTGTCAACTTCATTTGTAAATACTGTTCCAACACCTCAACACCTCAAATACAATTTGTCTGTCAGATTTTAAACTCATTTTTTTTTAAGGTTTTTTGAGACAGGGTCTTGCTTTGTGGTTCAGGCTGGCCCCGAGCTCAGCCTCAAACTCACGTCACAGCAACCCTCCTGCCTCTGCCTCCCGAGTGCTGGGATGACAGGCGTGAGCCACCACGCCCGGCACTGTGGTATGTGGTACTGGTTGCTGCTGGGTGTGGGTCTCCACACCCAGTATGGTATGTGGTTACCAGGGATCGAACCCAGGTCCTTGTGCTTGCAAGACAGGCGCCGGAACCACTGAGCTAACTCCCCGGCCCAGTGAAATTTTTTTTTTATTAAAGTTTCAGAAGAAATGGACGGAGGAAAGAAGGAGATATGAAAATTAAGTGTGGTGTGCACAGGTACCAACTCCCCACCATTAATGTAGTCATTACGTACTTTAACATGTGCTAAGAAAAATTTAAAATTGAGAGAAAAAAGTCTTCAGATATCTCCAGGCATTCAATTTTTTTTAATCTTTATCAGATTTTTTAGTGCTACCATTTTTTTCTTTTACCAGTGGCGAGGATTGAACTCAGGACTTGTGATTGTGAGGCAGGCGTAGCAATACTGAGTTAAATGCCACGCCCTATTAAACATTTTTTTCTTCTTTGTTTTTTTTGAGACAGTGTCTCACTTTCTTGTGGAAGCTGACCTTGAACTCACTCTGTAGAATTTGTGGTGCTCCTCCTGCTTCAGCCTCTTGAGTGCTGGGATTATAAGGATACATCACCATGCTCGGCTCCTTGAACTTTTTAAGAGAATAAAATTTTATTTCTTAAGCAATACAGTAGGATCTACAGGGGAGAATAGGAATAGATCTGCGATAAACTGTAATAGACTGAAAGAAAAAATAGATGAGAAAATTAAAGCCTTGTTCAGCCAGTGAGAAATAGCCACAGGAAAGGGGAGGGCAGGACTAGGGAGAAAGGAAAACTGGGGGGTTCACCCCCGAAGATGCGCTCTTGACAGCTTCTCCACTGTCTTCAAACATGGCTTCGGAGACTGCTCTTTCAGGATGAACCCAGTCCCTAGTGTAAAGAAACATTACTGGGGCATTTGTTTAAAATGGCAAGACAGATGTTATTCAAGCTACTGGGGGACGGAGGTCTGAGAACAGAATCAGCTTGAACTCTAAATGCAGCAGACAACTGGGGATTTACAGCCAAATACATAGTGAAGACGTCAGTACATGGAAAGTTACTAAAAGTAATCTGATTGAACATCAAGGGTAGGGGATTCTTGAAAAACCAGCCTAACTGGATTCTTTTGTTGTTTGTTTGTTTTTTGAGACAGGGTCTCGCTTTGTAGTTCAGGCTGGCCCTGAGCTCAGCCTCCAACTCACATCACAGCAATCCTCCTGCCTCTGCCTCTGGAGTGCTGGGATTACAGGCGTGAGCCACCACGCCCGGCACTGTGGTATGTGGTACTGGTTGCTTCTGGGGTGAGTCTCCACGCCCAGTATTGTTATGTGGTTTCCAGAGATCGAACCCGGGTCCTTGTGCTTGCAAGACAGGCACCGGAACCACTGAGCTAACTCCCCACCCCCAACAGGATTCTTGATAAGGCAGTCCAAGGACTTCCACATCATGAGTGAGGATGAAGAATTCGATCAGATATCAAGGTTGGGGAGCATACTTATTAACTACTAAAGTTGGATTAAGTAAACAAGGATGCAAGAACCAAGGTCAGACCTAGTTAAGAAAGCTCAAAACGGGTATGGTGGTTCAAGCCTATAATCCCAGCATGTTGGGAGGCTGAAGCAAGAGGATTGTAAGGTCAATTTAGTCCCTACCTCGAAGTAAAAAAGGACTCAGTGAGAAAACCCTGGTTGGGTGTAGCAGCACACACGTGTAATCCCAAGGGGAGGCTGAGGCAGCAAACTGCTGTGAGTTCAAGGCCAGCCTAGAATGTACAGCAAAGCCCTGTCTCAACAAAACAAATAAAAAAAGACCCTGACTTCAGTACTCCCTTCCACATAGAAAAAGGAAAAACACCCAAAAACCCAGACTTATCATTGTTCTATCTACCCATAGCCCTCTCATTCTACTTTCTGTGTAGGAAAGCATTGTGTAATTCTACCACTTGTTCATTCTGCAGCAAATAGTTTCCAAATTCAGATTTGAACAGTGCCACTCTGAGCATTCTTATATATTTCATTTGATGAACATAGTAGGCATCTCTTGGGTACACATTTCTAAGAATACAAATGCATAAATTTTCTCCTGTGCCACTTTCTAAGTACTGCCAGTTGTACCAAAAGGCTATTGACATACGCTCCCAGCAAGAGTCATAAGAGCTGTACTTGCTCTTCATTCTCACCAGTACTTGTAATTGTCTCTCTTTACCATTGTAGCCATCCTTCTGGGTATATAGTAACATTATGTAATTAGATAAATTTGCATTTCTGGGCCAGGGATTCAGCTCAGTGGTTCCAGAACCTGCCTTACAAGCACAAGGTCCCAGGTTCATCCCTGGTTACTATATACAATGTCGGGTGTGGTGACTCAGGCCCACCAACAACCAGTACCACATACCACAGTGCCGGGCGTGGTGGCTCAGGCCTGTCATCCCAGCACTCGGGAGGCAGAGGCAGGAGGATTGCTGAGTTTAAGGCTAAATTCAGGACCAGCCTGAACTACAAAAGCAAGACCTTGTCTCAAAAAAGCAAGAAAGAAAGAAGGAACGAAAGAAAGAAGGAAAGAAATCATAAATTTGCATTTCCCTTATACTAATGAAGTTGACTGTTTATATGACGGCTTATTTATATTGTTTTAACAACACGAAATAGTTCCTTTTTCTTGTTTAATTGATACACATAACATGAGGAAAAATAATTTCACTGACATCTTTTCCTTTTATTCTCCCATGCCTTCTCCACTTCTACAGTCAATTTTATCTAACATGCTTATAATTCTATTATTTGATTTATTAGATTTAAATAATATGCACAGACTCCCAGTGAACATAAACAAGCTTTTCAGGGGTGTTTTTGTTTCTCTTTGTAGTGCTGAGGATCAAATCCAGGGCCCCGGACATGATAAGCAAGCGCTCTCCTTCTGAGCTATACCCCCGGCCTTACCCCCAAAATTTCTAGCCTCTTTTCATCCAAGTTTCCGGCAGGTCAGTTAATTTTTAACTTGTCTTGAGAACTGCACAGGGAACTAATGAAGAGTACTTCTGGACGTGTCTAGGTGTGTCTTGAGGGCGTGACCCTGAGAGTATCGCTGGTCCCTTGGGCTTCCCTGTGTGGCAGTATTCCCCTGCTCTGCTTCCGGGCTGCCGTGAACCAGCACCCTGCACCGCCACGCCCTTCCTCCACGATGTCTCTGCAGTAGAGCTGGCTGTGGACTGAATCCCAGGAAACTGTGAGCCAAATGGAACCTCACCTCCTTTTAAGTGGCGGGTGTTGGATATTGTTTCCCAGCAATAGGAAAGGTGACTAATGCAGAAGTTATTATATACCTACATTTTTAGAGTATGAATAATACCACTTATATTTTTATCCATTGCTTTAATACATACTAATTGAGACCACTCTAAGCAAGCTGCAAATTTATAATTTTTTTATATTAAAAGTCTGAGGTTGCCTATTAATCCACAATGGCTTGCCTGAAGAGCCAACATTTGGTGAGTGGGAAAGGAACAACTCTCCAAGCCACTGGTCACAGCAGAGGTCTTAATGATCCGTGATGCTGTGACTTCTTGGTTGGCAAGATAATATTGCCATTAAGGACAACATGTGTCATACACAAAATTTCCATAGAAACAAAAATAATTCTAAGGGTGAAAACAATTCCCATCAAGCAATGATTTCTTCCTGCTAGAATGTTTTGTTCCTCTGTTGCCTTTTCAATTTCAGTTGTCAAATACTCCCAATATCACCAGTTGTAAAGGGGGGGGGGGTCCTTTCCATAACTCACTTAAGTTTAATGACAGAAGCCTTGAGAATTAAATTAATAGGGTAATGAGAGAAAGAGCACCTAATGTTATTAATATTTATATGTTCAAGGGACGGGGATTTAGCTCAGTGGTTCCAGTGCCAGTCTTGCAAGTACAAGGACCCTAGTTCGATCCTAGGTAACCACATACAACAATGCCAGGCACAAAGACTCACATCCACCACCCATCAGTAACACATACCACAGTGCCAGGCATGGTGGCTCATGCCTGTAATCCCAGCACTTGGGAGGCAGAGGCAGGAGGACTGCCATGAGTTCCAGGCTTGCCTGGGCTACATAGTGAGTTCAGGGTCAGCCTGAACTACAAGCGAGACCCTGTCTCAAAAAAAAAAAAATTTTACATATTCAACTATTCACAATAATGGAGTGAAAATCCATGAGCTAATTATATTGTAGACTTGTATATGCTTTGAGCAAGGAAAAGAGTTTCTTAAATTCAATGAAGAAAAATTGTGAGACAGTGGCTATGAAATACATAGGATAAATAATGGATACTGAGAGAGCTATTTTAATAAGGTTCATCTGTATGATCCATCCTGGTATTAACTCCCCATATCTGATGATAAGGACCACTCTTCAGGGCACAGGGCAATCACTTTTAACACAGGAAACTTCATTCCCTGCTTTTAGTAGAAATGGGTAGTGCAGAGTTCCTCCTGCACCTGTGAACTGTCAGTTGCCTTCAGTTCAAGCTAATCTTTAAGCCAAAGGTGTACTGTAGATGGCATTTTCTGATCCCTTTTGCAGTGTTTGGGTAGCTAGAATTCATCTTCTTGGACCGGGGATTTAGCTCAGTGGTTCCAGTGTCTGCCTAGCAAGCAATAGGTCCTGAGTTCGATTCCTGATACCACGTACCAGGCATGGTGGCTCACGCCTATAATCCCAGCACTCTGGAGGCAGAGGCAGGAGGATTTCCATGAGTTTGAGGCTTGCCTGGGCTACATAGTGAGTTCAGGGCCAGCCTGAACTACAAACCGAAATCCTATCAAAAAAAAAAAAAACAAAACAAAACATCTTCTTGATGTTTCCTAAGGAAAGTTTGACAAGAATAAGATTGCAGGGCTGGGGATTTACCTCAGTGGTTCCAGCACCTGCCTTGCAAGTGCAAGAGACTGGCTCGACTCCTGCTAACCACATACAACAATGCTGGACATGGTGACTCAGGCCCACCAGCAATGAGAACCACATACCACAGTGCCGGGTGTGGCTGGCTCACACCTGTAATCCTAGCACTCGGGAGGCAGAGGCAGGAGGATTGCTGTGAGTTCAAGGCTGAGCTCAGGGCCAGCTTGAACTACAAAAACGAGACCCTGTCTCAAAAAAAAATAATAATAATAATATTGCATTTGAACATTACATATTCAAAATATCATATACTTTTTTGCTTGAAACACACAATTGGACTTTAAGTCTTTGGTTTATGTGATTTTGTTTAACATTATCTTGAAAATGCCACCTCAATAATGTCTTGTGTCAAATACTATTTTTTTAATTCAAATCTTCATTGGTACATTATGAATATACATCATCACATTCAATATTCAGAGTTTGTACTCTGAATATGACCCGACTTGATTCTCATTTTTCCCCTTCCACCACAAATTGCTTCTACCTACTACCTGAGACAGACTGCTTTGCACAAATATGGTGGCCACAGGATTTGTACTCTCACCTTGTCCGCTTATGAATCAGCCTGGCTCCAAGAAAGCTTCCACCATGAACTCTTCTCCTTTCTGCTGTCTCACTCACTGCCGAAATGAGGATAGACTATTTTCTTTAAAATGGCTGTTTCATTATGAGGGAGAAGTTATGGCTGGATCATTCTAAGACCTGCAAAACCATCCTCTTTTGAAATTCTTTGCTTCTTTATTTCACCCTCTTCCCTGAGGCTTCTGCCAAACTCAGCTGATTTTGAAGGTTTTGTACATCCTCTGAGTATACAGATTATAAATGTCTTATCCATATCGGTTATGATTCCATAGAGCATCAGAATGTCCATATAGATTCCAGTGGTCCACATCAGAAGACTGCAGAATACAGTAGAATGAACTGAAGATGAGCGTTCAACACAAATGGTAAAGACCAGAGCTCCTCCAAAACTTCCTTCTTTGGGCTGGGGATCTAGTTCAGTGGTTTTGACGCCTGTCTTACAAGCGCAAGGGCCCCAGGTTCGATGCCCCGGTAACCACATGCAATATTGGTCATGGAGAACTACAAAGCAAGACCCTGTCTCAAAAAAAAAAAAACCTTCCTTCTTTCTCCTTTTGTTCCATCCAGATTATAAGTCTACTGTTTGCTGCCAGCCACATCCAGAGTGGCTCTTCTCTCCTTAGTCTGTCAGTCATCCACAGACACACCCAGAGTTTACTACCCGCTAGGAGGTTATGAATCAAGTCACACTGATGCATCACAGTTAATCATAGTTCACCCTTAGTCAACCTGAAAGCCAGGCACAACTCTAACCATACTAAATCTCCAGTTACAAAGTTCACACCTGCCCCTAGCAGGACACAATTATCCTGCATACTGTCTCAGTTACTTGCTCATTGCTAGAACAAAATACCCAAAACCCACATTTTTAAAAAGGAGAGGCTTATTTTGGCTCACAGTGTGTAGAGATTTCATTCCATAGTAAGCTGTTTCCAAGGCAAGGTGGCATAGCAAAGGGGCATAGCAGAAGAGAATCATTCATGGCACAGCAGGTAGAGAACAGAGTCTGTAGTGACCCATCATTCGCATCAGGTTTAATCTCCCAGTATCACATCCAGCTATAAACCCAAAAGTAGATTGATCCAGTGATGAATATCACACACCCATGACCCAGTTACTTCCCAAAAGCCCCATTAAGAGAGTCTTCGGGGGAACATCTAGATATAAACCACAACATTCTGCCCCTTGACTCCTAAAAGACTTATGTGCATCGCTTTATGCAAAAGACATTTACTCCATATCTAAGAGTTCCCAAAGTTCCAACAGTTTCAGCATTGTGGCAAAGTCTGAGATTTATCTTAGTATCAAGCTCCACTAAGGGCTGGGGATTTAGCTCAGTGGTTCTGGTGTCTGCCTGGCTAGTGCAAGGTCCCTAGTTCAGTTCCCAGTAACCACATACCACAGTGTCAGGTGTGGTGACTCACATCTGTAATCCTAGCACTTGATAACCACATACCACAATGCCAGGCACGGTGGCTTATACCTGTAATCCCAGCACTCAGGAAGCTGAGGCAGGAGGATTGCTGTGAGTTCGAGGCTGGCCTGGGTTATGTAGTGAGCTCAGGGCCAGCCTGAACTACAAAGCAAAACCTTGTCTCAAAGGGGAAAAAAAGGTGAAAGTTAAACACTCAACATTCAATGGCGCTGGATAAACATTCCCAAAAGGAGGGTGATAGAAAGAAATGGGTCTGACCCATTGGTCAGAAAGAAATTGATCTGACCCAAAGAATGGGTCTGAAATCCAGCAGGAAAAACATTGAATCCCATAATTCAGTGTCTAGCATCCTGGGCAATCCATGGAAAGATGTGAAGTCCAGGGAGCTCAGGGGGCCTTGCACCTACGGGACTACCAACGGTCCTATCCCTCATGCTCTGTTTCTTGGGCTGACTTTGTTCACTGCCTGCAGCTTTCCACACTGTTGGCTTTGGGGGGGGGGGAGCCAAATAATCTAATTTTAAAATGAGCAAAGAACTTAAATATATAGCTAATAGGTACATACCAGTGTGTAATGTTACTAAGAGAAATGTAAACGAAAAACAATGATATGTCATCTCCCATCGGTTAGGATGACAGTTGAAGGGTTGGTGACTTAGCTCAGTGGTTCTGGTGTCTGCCTGGCAAGGGCAAGGTCCAAGTTCAATCCCTGGTAACCGCATACCACAAGGCCAGGCATAGTGACTCACACCTGTAAGCCCAGCGCTCAGGTTTTTTTGAGACTCTGTCTAAAAAAAAAAAAAAAAAAAAAACAGTTAGTCATGGCAGCCCACACCTGTAACCCCAGTCCTCAAGCGGCTGAGGCTAGAGGTTCACTAGGAGTTTAGGCCTGAACATTTACATAAGATGCATATATTCTGGAGATCTAATGTGTACCACAGCCGGGGCTACATCAGGAGTTCAGGGACAGCCTCTGTTATTGGGTATGTAAATTGTTACGTTTAGTATAGAAAACAATGTTTAGGAAACTCAAAAGCTAAAACAACTCTGATAGGATTGAGCAATCCTACTTCTGAATATATACCTAGAGGAAACAAAGTATCTCACAGAGACATCTTCGTTCCCACGCTCTTTGTGATATTATCTACAATAACCAAGAAATGAAACCAATTTAAGTTTTCGTCAGTGAATGAATGGATAAAGAAACTTTATCTGTACATATGTGTGTGTGTGTGTATATATATATATACATATATATGTGTGTGTGTGTGTGTATATGTATATATATGACTTCTATTCAGCCATAAAAAAGGAGGAAATCCTGCTCTTTGAACCACCTGAGAGAACTTTAAGGGATTATACTAAGTGAAATGAATTAGAGAAGGAAAAATGTTTCACAAGTCATATCCCTCACGGTCCCTTCCTTGGGCTGACTTTGGGGGACTACTTATATGCGGGATCTAAAAATTCAAACTCAGAAACAAAGCAGGATGGTGGTTGCCAGGTGATAGGGGTGGGGAAAATGGAGAGATGGCTAAAGGATATAAACATTTAGTCATAAGATGCATACATTCTGGGGATCTAATGCATAGCACAGTGAGGATGATTAACAATTTTTAATGGTGTCCTTGAAATTTGCTGAGAGAAGATCTCAAATGTCCTTACCACACACATAACAAAGGTGTGATGTGAAGGATGTGTTAACTCCATTATGCTAATTATTTGACAATCCAAACATACGTCAAATTATCACATTGTCACCTTAAATATATATAAAATTTTATCTTAATCTCAAAAGACGATAAATATATGAAGAAAAGAAAAAGGAAGAGGGATTGAGGGAAGAAAATAAAAGGAAGGAAAGAGAAAGATCAAGCTTTGTCTGTTCTATAAGAAGAATTATTTGCATACATTAACACAAGATTAACTAAATGCTTTTTTTAAATAAAAATTTATTAGTGTTTTAAATTTCTTTACACAACTCTCTCCTTCTGATTTTTTTTCCCTAGAAATATAGCAGAGGCATTTATTCCTACAAACCACATTCATTTAAATGTAGACATTTGTAAAATATTCATACTCATTTATAATTGATTTCAGATCTTGCATAAGCTATTTTTGCCAATAATGCACATCTTGAGTTCTCTATTAGATTGTTGTCCCTGTTATAAGATAATCAATTAGTCCATTACTGAATGAGAGCCCAAGTCTCCTCTCATATTTCATCAATATCTCTCCCTCCTTTAAATTGGTGTAGGCTTCTACTTTGGCTGATGATATCCTTTTATTGCTCTCAATCACAAACATATTTTAAGTGATGATTATCTACCAATTAGAAGAATAGCAAGAATACAAACCACATTTATTTAGGGTTTTTAAAAGCTATAAAACACTATACCAAGAACTTTATATTTAATTCCAGTTTTATAGAGAAAAATTAAAAAGATCAAATAATATGGTAGCTAGAGAGCAGCCTTACACCAGGTGTGCCTAATGCTAACTACAGTAATACCTGAGGGTGAGCCACGGTGACTCTGCCAACCCCTGCTGAGAAAGCTCCGAGCTGGAGAGTGACCACACACACTCTTACGATGCACTGTTGGCAGGGAGGAAAGGGAAGGGGGCCCACTCTCTGCAAACTCTGGCTTCTTTCTGCCTCACACAGACATCTGTGTGGATGCCAAGCTCTCCCGGGGCTGAGTGAGCACTTGGCAGGAGACCTATGCGGGCCAGGCTGCACCAGCTGTAAAAAATAACCTAGAAGTTATTTGCTCCATGGCTGATTCTGCAGCTCAGATTTTAGCTCATGTCTGGGTAAACCTGTCTTTCATGTTTCAGTGATTCAGCCAGTGCATGGCCTTGGCACATGTACAGAATAGCCTTGTGTAAATAGTGCTTTCCTGACATACTCCTGTTAAGTAACAGGCGTGGAAGTAACCATGAGCTCCAAGGGTGGTTTCCTTCTATTGCCCCTGTAGATAACATCTCCACAGTCTCCACTGCTTCCTGCTGAGCTGCGCTGGAAAACAATCCTCACAGGAAGGGAGATGAAAAAGACATTGTCCTTGCCCTCAAGGAGCTCCTGTCTAGTGAAGGGGATGAAGGCTGAGCTGCACAGCTGACGTAACAAGTGGCACGTGCTCAAACACATCCAATCAGAGGACTGGAAGAGAAGACAGGGCTGATGAATGGAAGGAGGGATGGATGATTGTGCGAGAGGTTCTACTCAAAGAGGACTTAACAGGTTGTCAGGATTTCCACTGGCGGGGGGTGGGGGGAGGGGGGGAAGCAGTTTTCCAGGAGCATAACACTGCAGGGACAAGTGCACAGACTCCACACAAGGACAGTCACTCAAGAATATGTGTCCCGGGCCGGGGATTTCGCTCAGTGGTTCCGGCGTCTGTCTTGCGAGCACAAGGACCCGAGTTTGATCCCCAGTTACCACATACAATACTGGGCGTGGAGACTCACCCCAGCAGCAACCAGTACCACATACCACAGTGCCAGGCGTGGTGGCTCACGCCTGTAATCCCAGCACTAGGAAGGCACAGGCAGGATTGCTGTGATTGAGCTCAGGGCCAGCCTGAACTACAAAGCAAGACCCTGTCTCAAAAAACCTTAAAAAAAAAAAGAATGTGTATCCCATGTCCAGAACTTTAAATCCCAGCGTATCACACCAAAACCAACAACTGCCCACACTTACTGAATACATCTCCATTGTTTCCTTTCTTATTGGATAAAGAGAGAAGTGATTCACTGTAGGAAAATTATTTAAACATCTCCAGATGAAGTAATGTTATAGACAGGTAACATAGACAGACATTAATGGGTAGTCAGACAGGAACAAGTCCTTGAGAGAGTCAATCTAAAAGATGAGAATATACCACAAGTGTGGCTGCAGGTGAATCTGAAAAGGTCTAGGCCTCAAATGAAGATTCAAGAGCCAGGCCTGGGAGCCTCCCCAGAAGTAAACAGCAACTTAGATTATGTGGTAACTAATATCACCCGGTCTAGTGAACCCAGACACTCATGAGATGCAGAAGTGTGTAACTAAACTGCAATGACCCATCTTCCCATCAGTTTCCAAGAGCACCTTTGTTCTTTCTAGGTTAGAGGTTGTGGACCATCTAAAGCTAAGGATGCTTTCTATCCACCCTTGCTACATGTCTCACTTCCCTCCTCCTTTTTTAATTGTTTGAGACAAGGTCTTGCTTTATAATTCAGGCTAGTCCTAAACTTCCTGTGTAGCCCAGGCTGGCTTTGAATTCTTGGCAGTCCTCCTGCCTCTGCCCCCTGAGTGCTGGGATGACAGGTGTGAGCCACCACGGCCGGCACTGTGGTGTGTGGTACCAGGGATTTAACTCAAGACCTTGTGCGTGCTGGACAGATGCCGGAAACACTGAGCTAAAGCCCTAGTCCTGTGCCTTATTTCCCCACTGTTTAAGCAACTATACTTATAATCCGATTGGTTAATTGTATTTTGACCCACATTATACCCCCGTTGCTATTTTAAAATATAAAATATTCTCAGAGAAAGAGCAAACATGGTAGCCGACTTGAGGAACCCCTTCTGTTTCTCAGGATCTTTTTCTCAAAAAAACCTTTCCTACTCTTAACCTCCATTGTCCTTCAGATTCATTCTTTGATACTGGAGGAGAAAGAGACTGAGCACATCCAACATCTAACAGGTGGGGGGTTATTTTCCCTTCATAGTAAGAGATGCAACTCCAGATTAAACTTTAGGGAACTTTTCACGCAGATTCTGAGGTCTGGCTCCGGAACAGCATTTAGAATCACGGCTCAAATGAGCCCAAAGGGTGATAAAAAGTAAAGATAATCAGAAAGGGAATCTGTTTTCTGAAAAACAACATATCAAACATGTCTATTGTCATTTCTCTAATTTTTAAAATGTATTTTCTGTATTTAAGTGTTCCCACTAAAAGTCATGCTGAAATTCAAACCCTATTCTGAGGTATTAAGACAACGGAAAATAAATCCAACTATAGAATTCAGAAGCGAGACTTAAAGGAAGTAATCCAGGTTCAGTGAGACCAAATGGAAGAAGTCTCTTTTACTTATCTTTTTATCAATATGAAAAATACCTTCAAAATCAGCTTAAAGGAAGAAAGCTTTGGTCCATGATTTCAGAGCTTTCAATCCACACTCGGCTCCGTTGTTGTGGGACAGTCAAGACATAACATCATGGCAGTGAGCACGTGGTCTGGCACCTCAGGGTAGACAGGAGGCAAGGAGAGAGGGGTGAAGAAGCCCAGGATAAACAGAGCCTCCAAAAGCA
>PVIR01025566.1:0-24914 GCA_004026965.1 Petromus typicus | reverse complement strand
AGGGCCTGGGTTCGATTCCCCGGTAACCACATAACAATACTGGGTGTGGAGACCCCACACCCAGCAGCAACCAGTACCACATACCACAGTGCCGGGCGTGGTGGCTCACGCCTGTAATCCCAGCACTCGGGAGGCAGAGGCAGGAGGATTGTGATGTGAGTTTGAGGCTGAGCTCAGGGCCAGCCTGAACCACAAAAGCGAGACCGTCTCAAAAAAAAAAAAAAAAAAAAAAAGATCCGAAGCAGTTTTGCCAAAATAAGAAATTTATTACATACGATCAGTAGATACACAATACTGATAGATTATTCTGTCTGAAAAAAAAATGTCAAAAGGAAAAATAAAATATTTTAAAATATCATTTAAATGCCGTGCAATGACAGAGGCTCCTGAGGACGGGACAGGGCCTGAGATAGGCCCCTCAGTTTTCAGAGCAGTCCTTGTGGGCAGATCCATCTTTGCATCTTTTTTGACCTAATTACTGCAGCTTCCAGACCAAGGGCCGGCCCTGTAGCTAGGACCAGGAGGTGAAGTTCTTTATGCTAGAACTTGGTAGCTGTAAGGATGAGATCTAAGTTTAAAGGAGAGTAGACACAACCCTGAATGGAAAGTCCCTGAAAAAGAAACGGGAAGAGAGACGCCAAGGGGCTTGGGCTGAACCCGAGGGCTGCTGGTGGGGGCAGGGTCACCTCTCTCGGCCCAGCATGCCCCATCCACACTGGGGGTCTCCGCTAGTGGAGTGGGGCCCCCTGGAAGAAAATGCAGCAGCAGCAGCAGCAGCTCCAAGGAAAGCCCCTTCTCTCAATAGTTTCTAAAACTCAAAGAAAATGGAGTTCCGAGTCTGGCGCGGAGGCAGAAGCACTTGGATAGTGAGAAGACCCAGCCAACGGTTCCAGCTCCTGGAAGGCACAGTCAGGAAGGCTCGCAAGAAAAGCGCCCTTGACTAGGGCTGACTGACGCGCACGATCACGCTGGAGTTAGTCACACGGGCTCCATAGTGGCCAGCCCAGAACTGCGTGTCCTGGCCCAAGTGTTCAAAAGACACAAAGCGGACTCCCATCTTGATGTTGGAGAAGACATGAGTGATCTGTAGGTAGAGGAAGGGGTCAGCCCTGGCCAGTCACCGTCCTCTCCTCCAAAGCTAAGAAGGGGACCTTGGGGCAGTTGGCATTTTCCACAGATGGTAGTCATACCATCTCCACGGCACATATTCTAGAATCTTCCTGCTCCCTCATTAAGAGGTAGGTCCAATTCCCTTCTCCTTGAATCTGGGTGGGGGTGATTGTCACCAAGGTGAAAATGAGTAGCTTTTGCCAAGTGACTTCCTAGGTGAGGTCAGAAAAGGCAGTGAAGTGTTTACACCACCACACAGCCAGGCTGAGGGTGCTGAGCACATCATGCTGTGAGAAAACCGACTGGCTCAAGCCCAGGGTGTCATGGAAGAGCTCGGAGACTAAACTGAGACAGAAATATTTGGCCAGATGCCAGAGGCTGCCCCCAGCTACCAGGTCAGAAGTGATTAAATAATTGCAATTGAGTCTTTTCTCCCCCCAGTACTCAGGATTTCACCCAGATATGCTCTACCCATAAGCATCACTCCCACTATCTTATTTATTTGTCATTTTGAGACAAAGTTTCATTAAGTAGCCCATGCTGGCCTCAAACTTGCAATCCTCCTGCCTCAGCTTCCCGAGTAACCACGATTACAGACATTGCCACCACTCTTGGGTAAGAGCTACGGACTTTAAATCACTAAGTCTTGGGATGACTTGTTACACAGCAAGAACTAACCATCCAGGGCACTGTCAGCATTCTCCTTCCCCTCAGAAACTCACCTGATGGTAGATATTGTTGTTCCACTGTGCAATGGGGCCAGGCATGGCAGAGAATTCATTTAGAACGGTCTGGTTGGCATCTAGAAGTTTGACATAGAGTTGATACTTACAGCCACTGTCGTGCCGGGCTCCCCACCTGTGGGGAGGAGCAAGGCCTTGTAGGCTGGATCTGCCACCCCATCTGTTTGGCTGTGTGCCTGTCCCCCCTCCACCACCTTTATAAAAGATATAGGACCCTGTGCATGTTTGCAAATCCAGACCCTCAGCATCCACGGCTGACGGTGGGTGACAGGATAGTTTACAAGGGTGAGGAATGGGGTGACCACACCCATACAGCTAGCCTGGGGGAAGGGCAGCAGGCAACTCCAAAGAAACCACCTATGGGATCTTGGGTGAGGGGTTTGATTCAAGGTCAGCTGACCTGGTGGTTGAGACTAACCGCACGGGCAAGCGACCATCCAAGTCTACACGATGCAGCCTCACCTAAAACCTGCACAGCGAGGCTCAAGCGAGTGCTCCTGGTGGGTTATATTTCTTGTCATGTCTATGCCAAGGGGGAGAGGACCATGGAGGCTCTGAATCTGGTGCTTCTCCTGGACACTGCCTTCAATGCTTCTTTTCTTACTCAATTTTTGTTTTGTTTTCGAGACAAGGTTCCACTATGTAGCCAGGCTGTCCTCAAACTTGTAGTGATCCTCCTGCCTCAGCCTCCTGAGCTAATTTTAATTTTCACCTTTCCTTGCAATAAACTCTAAGCATGTAGTAGCTTTCTGTGAGGCCTTCTAGTGACCAGATGAGTGTGAGAGTGCTTTGGGAGTTCCTTAAACTTGCCATCAGTGTGAGAAGTGAGGATGTCTTGGGGACTGTGCCTTCTAACTCATTAGTTTCTCACAGACATCGACACCTGGCTTTCATCTTTAGACACTGACACCTAATGGGGATGTGCTCTGGGCACCGGGCGACGGGAAACCCCACTGGAAACCCCTGGTTATTCTTACAACCAGATGGCCCACCACTGACCACTAGAGCACAGATATGCCCTATACACTGATGATATCAACTAAACGCATCAGTTTTACTGTTAATGCATCTCTCACATAGGATGATCTTTTGGATGCGGGGAGGCTTTAAGAGTGAGTTTATTGAGGCTAAAAATTCAAATGGTCACTTGGCTTGGATTCCCCTTCATTTTCACAGACTACAGAGGGTTTTTCCCCCATAAAGCTGAAAAAGGGGGACCTGAGAGATGGAAAAGGAGAACCATGGTCTTTCCACCATAGGTAATATCTACAGTCAATTAATTTTGGAACAAGGAACATACAGTTGGAAAGGATCTTGGGTCTGGCTTCTTTAAAATGTTCTAGGTCTTTTCCTTCTTGGACAGTCCTCATGTGCCTCTGTTTAAGATGTCCTCTACAGTCAGAAAAGCCCAGCTAGATCCTATCAAGGTCCTGTCCTGGCTATATGACCAGGTCAAGTATCTTCCTTCTGTAGAACTTATTTCTTATAAAGCTCTGAATAATTTGAGGGCCTGCACTCTATCCTTCCATACGATCAAGGCTCAAAACAATGATTTCATAAGCCGGGGATTTAGCTCAGTGGTTCCAGCACCTGCCTTGCAAGCTCAAGGGCCTGGGTTCAATCCCTGGTAACCACATACAACAATGCCAGGCATGGTGACTCACACCCACCAGCAATCAGTACCATACCACAGTGTCGTGTGTGGTGACTCATGCCTGTATCCCAGCACTAGGGAGGCAGAGGCAGGAGGGTTGCTGAGTTCAGGATCAGCCTGAACTACAGTGAGACCCTGTCTCAAAAAAACTTAGAAAAAAAAAAAGATGATTTCACTTATCAAGCACTTGCTTTGCTTAAGGCCCTAAAACTGCAGGCTGAAGGGTTAACTTGGAGGGTCTGGACCCAGTATCCAATCCTTGTGCCCACTTTTCATATTGCCTCCTGCTAGGCAAAGGGTACCTCATTCAGACAACGAGCTGCGTTCAGGACCTCTGTACTGGATCCAGTCTACTGTCCGCCCACCCAGAACCTCTGAGAATGAGGAAAGGGGTTCAAGTACATCCCCGTTACATCCTGAGGTGGGTTTTGGGTTTCAGTTTCTTCACCTCCCTGCCCTTATGTGAGGGGTTGTTAGGTGGCCTAAATTAGGTCACCTTTCAGAGTTCGTGGCACATTCTGAGCTCACCAGTCTGAGACACAGATCTCAAGCTTGCCACTGTCTAGCAGTTCTGGCCACAGACCCTCTTTCTCCAGGTCCAAGACTTGCTTCTTGCGACACAATCTAGGAAAGTGGGAGAAAAAAACTAATGAGAAAATAAGGTCTTTCCTAACAACAGACCTGGGGAGCAAGGCTTTCACCTGAAGGAAGACACAAAGCAGGTCTGCGAAGGGGCCCCAGGCACGGTTGTCTTGTTCTCTTCCACCACCCAGCCATCCCCACCGTGCTGCACCATCCACTTCTGGAGGCCTTCTGTCAAATCAAAGAGACTTGTGTTCACGTCTGTAGCCCACCCTTGGGCCCCCTATGCCCCTCGGCCCCTCCCACAGGATCAACATGGGGCACGCCCCTCCACTCCTTGATTAGCTCCACCCCTCTCTTCAAGCCCCAGGTGTGCTAACTCCCTTCTGTCCTCTCCCGGCGGCTCCACTACCCACCCCGCCCACCGGCTTCTCGATTGGCCCCTACTCCATCTGGCCCCGCCCCTCCCCGCCCCCTGGAGGCTCTCCTTGTGGTCGCGCCCTTCCCAGACCTCGCGGGTCCCCAGGGCGGATCCCCTCCGGCGCGGCGCCCCCGCCCCTGCCCGGCCTCTCACCCTGTCCGCAGGGGTTGCAGATGAGGTTTCGTCCAATGGGTCTGCGCTCACAGAAGCGGCCGAGAGGGCAGGGCCTGCGGTCGCCGGCGGGGGGCAGGCAGCTGCGGGCGAGCTGCAGCAGGACGCGGCCGGCGGCGCTGCGGTCCCGGGCCAGGATCAGCAGCCACAGGGCCTGGCCGTCCACCAGGGCCCTCCAGCTGCGGCACACACGGCGGCAGCACCAGAGCAGCTCGCGCGGGGGCACGTGGCTCAGCACGGCCAGGAGCAGCTCGGGCGGCAGCCGGCTCAGGTCCAGCCCCTCCTCGGGCTGCGGCTGCGGCTCCGGCTGCGGCGCGCGCGTCTGGGCCGCCCGGGCCTTGGAGGTCGAGTGGCCCATGGTGAGCCAGGCCCGGCCGCGGCACGGTTGCGGCAGCGTCTGCGGGCGGGGCGGGGCGGGGCGGTCCGGGTCCCCGGCAGCCTCCGCGCTGCCCGCCGCCCCCGAGCCCAGTGTCCCGCCCCTGCTCTTCCCACCGCGGTCGCCGGCGGCCCCGGTCCCTCAGCCCCGGCGGCCTGGCGCTATCCGCTCAGAGTCCAGCCCCAACCCACCGATGGCGCGCACTCCTTCGGCGGGTTAACCCGCTGGCACCTCACCGCCATCACCTCCAGACGCTCAGCGCCTTCCTTTTCGGTCCCTTCAGCCTCTCCAGACCCCACCTCCTTCGGCCTGTAGCCAGCCCCGGCGCCTCGCGCGACCTGCAACCCCAGATTATTTGGGGGGGGGGGTCCCTGAGCTATCAGTGAAACCCCTGGCGCGGAGCTATTTATTTTGGTCAGGCATCGGTGGGAGGCCTCATCTGGGAGTTAGAGAAAATATTCCTATCACCTGTTAGGAATATGTCTACCACCGCTTAAGGCTGGGCAGCAGGTTTATCCTCATTTAGTTAAAAAAAAAAAAAAAGAAAAAAACAGGTTCTAGCAGCGAATCAGCGCAAGCGCCTATCTACAGGTGTGTGTGTGTGTGTGTGTGTGTGTGTGTGTGTGTATGTGTGCTTGTCTGTCTGTCTAGCCAATAACACCCACGGTGGGAGCCCTGCCCCATCCCAACTTTGCCTGTAGGAAAACCCAGGTAGCAGAGACTAGACTTGCCCTTAATCACACACAGCTAATAGACGGCAGAAGTGGGATTTGAACCCAGCCAATCCGACGCAAGAATCCGCGATTTTAACCTGTACATCCCCTCTGACCAATTAGAATACATAATTGAACCATCTGTATCAATTTCAGTATTCACCAACAGCCCCTGGCATGGGCTCTTGTGTATACAGAACTCAATTTTTGTGGGGAGAGATGTGATAAACAGACATAATAAGCAAATTATATAATGTTACAAACAACTAAAAGTAAAACTTCGTGCGGAGCACAGTGGACCATCTTGGTAATCCCACACTTTGGGAGGCTGAGGCAGGAGGGTGGTAACTGTAAGCCCAACCTGGGCAACCTAGCAATTTTGAGACCTTGTCAAAAGAAAGAGACAGAAATAGAGACAGAGACAGACAGAAAGACAGAGAAAGAGAGGGAGTGCCAGGGCTATAAATCAGTGAAGGCTCTGGGTTCAATCGTCAGTACTATAAAAATAAATAAATCTTCTTGCTACCCCCATTTCTATCTACAAAGGTGGAAAAGAATGAAACGGTTTTGTTAGAGAATAAGCATTAGAACACTAAGTTACATCAGTCATGACGAATAGGGCTCAATAAGTGAATTCACAGTATGTTAGGAAGCTGTTAAAGTCAGAAAAACAGCAGGGGAGGGGAGGGGAACTATTATAGATAACTAAATTGACAGAAATTAATTGGCAGTCAAAGAGGGATTGGGTCCTGGAGGAGTCGGTGCAGAACATGAGACACTCGAAGATTGAGGCTGGAGGTCAATCAGAAGAAAGTCAGGCTTCAAGGTGGAGACCTTGTGGGGTGTGGTGGCACACAGCTGTAATTCCAGCACCTGGGAGGCTGAAGCAGGAGGATCACTGTGAGTTTGAGGGCAGTCTAGGCTACATAGTTCCAGGCCAGCCTCAACTACATAGCAAGACCCTGTTTAAAAAAAAAGAAAAGGAAAAAGATGGAGACGGATGGCCAAGACTTTGAGCCTCCCTGGCGACAAATGGCAGCTGAATTTGTACTATGACTAGCATCATCCAGTCCAGTGGACTGGGAACTAATTAACTCACTCACAAAGGACTATTCAGACTAAACAGACCCCTCTCCAGGTGTCTCTTGGGGAGGCTCAGCAGGACACCTTCAGAGTATCATGCCTCAAATATATATATTTTGGGAGAGGGATTGAGACAAGGTCTTACTATGTAGTTTAAAATGACCTTGAATTCCATATGCAGCCCAGGCTGGGCTGAAACATGAGGCTGTGCTCCTGCCTCACAACCCCAAGTGCTGATTAGGGGCATGAGCCAAGTTTAGAAATATGATTTTTAAAAAGTAGTTTAACACTGGGCACAATCGTGCACACCTGTGAATGCAGCACTCAGAAGGCTGAAGCAGGAGGATTGCCTTGAGTTCCAGGCCAGACTTGGCTACATAGTGAGTCCAAGATCAGCCAAAACTACATAGCAAAAGATTATCTTCAAAAACATAAAACAAAAACAGTTTTCAAAAAAGATGTAGCAATTCAGATAAGACAAATGAGCAGACACTGACAATGCAGCCTCCTTCCCCATTTCTCAGCTCTGCTTGCCAGAGGCCACCTTTGTTAATTCCCGGAATTATACTCCATACTGTATTCTGAAGAGAAAAACATACGAATGCAGACCTACTGTCACTGCGTGGTGTCTAAGGAATTCCCTGAAGCAGCACAGGGAGCCTGACTCAACCTCCCTCTGGGCAGCTTGAAGGTTCACTGATATCTGCTACAGAAAAAGAATTTTTAAGATGCTTCATTAGGGGACATAAAGAAGTTTGTTGGACAAAGTTTTAAAAACATTCTCTCAGAATAGAATGTAGGCCCTCAGTATAGAAAGAGAAGCACATGGAGCGTGGAGTGGGTATATTTATGTGGTTTTGGGGGTGCAAATCTATGGAAAGAGAGGTTCAATTTAGGCACCAGGCATGGCCTGTCCTGCGGGTGAAGGGTGCTGGTCATTCACAAGCCCGGGCCCACCTGACAGGAGGGGCCAGGCCATCGCAGATGGAAAGGTGATGGCTGAGTCTTCAGGTGCAAAGCACTGGCCCATCGTATTGTGTTTTTAACATACTTAGAAAAAAATTTCTGAGTGACATTTCTGGGAATGAAAAGCTTCGAATACATTCTGCATCCAGTGATAAGTCTGGTTGCAAGAGAACACGCCAATCTAGAGTTCCTGCGAAAGATTGCTCTTCTCCTTTCCAGGAACCCCACGTCTTGCTATAACCCCTTCCGGTCACCGTTCTGTCATATGTGACCCCCCCGTCAGGTTACATGGTGCTGTCCTGCCCCTGACCACCAGTCCCCACCCTCCAACTGTTTGTGACCCGCTGCTTTGTCCCGGAGGCTGCTCCTCCATCTGTAGAGTAGTGCGGCAGGTATCTCTCCCCAAGACCACCCTGCTACCCCAACTGCCGAATTGGGGGCCAGTTTATTTTCTATCATCCAGCAGCTGCACTTTTTTCCCTCAAAGTACACTTTTACAGTAATGACTTTCTATGACGCTGTTTAACCTAGCTTTGTGTTGTTTCTTACATCATTACTGAGAATAGAGTGGTTACTGAGTAATGGCTTCCTGGACAGGGGACCCAAAGCACCCCAGCCACCATTAGGGAAAATGAGGTGGCATTTTGGAATCATGTGCCATTTAGGAGCCCCAGGCATACAGGACTGTGCCACCCAGAGAACCACCCCAATTCCTGTGGATTCTCAGGAGGGAGAGACATAGATTAGGGTGCGGCAAAACTGGCTGGAGAATTTAGCTCAGTGGTTCTGGCGCCTGTCTTGCAAGCACAAGGACCTGGGTTTGATCCCCGGTAACCACATACAATACTGGGTGTGGAGACCCACACCCAGCAGCAACCAGTACCACATACCACAGTGCCGGATGTGGAGGCTCACGCCTGTAATCCCAGCACTCGGGAGGCAGAGGCAGGAGGATTGCTGTGTTGTGAGTTTGAGGCTGAGCTCAGGACCAGCCTGAACTACAAAGTGAGACCCTGTCTCAAAAAAACCTAAAAAAAAAAAAAAAAAAATTTTTTTTTCAAAGGTTTCCTGAAGATTTGAGTAGCATAAAAGTACACTGTCACCACCAAGAGCTCAGTATTGCGGCTTTTCTCATAACAGCCCGCCCTGTGTCCTCCAGGGTATAGTTTTTCTTTTTTGTTTTTGAGACAGCGTTTCACTTTGTGTTTCAGGCTGACCCTGAGCTCAGCCTCAAACTCACATCATAGCAATCGTCCTGCCTCTACCTCCCGAGTGCTGGGATTACAGGCGTGAGCCACCACGCCTGGCACTGTGATATGTGGGGCTGATTGCTGCTGGGTGTGAGTCTCCAAGCCCAATATTGTATGTGGTTAACCGGGGATCGAACCCAGGTCCTTGCGCTAGCAAGACAGGCACTGGAACCACTGAGCTAATTCCCCAGCCCCTGGTCCCAGGGTGTAGTTTTTCTTTTGCTCTTTCCTTTTTCACTTGGGCCAAGCTAACTCTGCAAAGCCATTTTCTCCCTCACTCTTCATTTTACTTTTTCAAATAAACTTTGTCTTTTGGTTTTTGTTTTTGCTGATTTAGTTCAAGTCTTTGATCAAGGTGAAGAAGTGGGACAACAACTCCAGAAGGAGACACAAGCATTTTGTATCTAATGTGTATTGGGTGGGTCACTTTTAAAAGGAAGGATCAGGGGGCCGGGGAGTTAGCTCAGTGGTTCCGGCGCCTGTCTTGCAAGCGCAAGGGCCCGGGTTCAATTCCCCGGTAACCACATAACAATACTGGGTGTTGAGACCCACACCCAGCAGCAACCAGTACCACATACCACAGTGCCGGGCGTGGTGGCTCACGCCTGTAATCCCAGCACTCGGGAGGCAGAGGCAGGAGGATTGTGATGTGAGTTTGAGGCTGAGCTCAGGGCCAGCCTGAACCACAAAAGCGAGACCCTGTCTCAAAAAACCTAAAAAAAAAAAAAAAGGAAGGATCAGAAGACAAAATTATAACAAATGTGCTTTAAAGAGCTTTACTGGTGGCTGGCGATCTGGCTTAGTGGTATAGTGCCTGCCTGGCCAGCGCAAGGCTTTGAGTTCAAGTCCCGGTACCAAAAAAAAAGCGATGGGTATCCCTAAATGGAGACCGGTTTTATGGTTACAGAAAGCCAAGGGAGACAGGCTTTTGTGGGGAAAAGAAAATTCCAGTGAACGGAAACTAAAATCAGGGAGAGATTCTAGCAGCTAGCTGGGAAAGGAATTAGGCTTAGGTAGGTACTGAAAAGGAGATTTATGATCCTAAGAAATATTTATGACAATCCAAAGACAGTCATCACAGGTGTGTAGACAAGCAAAGGGATTCTCAGCACTGGGGAGATTGTCTTCTGTTTACTGAGAAATTGTCATTTGCTGGAACTAGCCCATTTGCTTGGGAAGATCTCACTTAGGCTACGCATGACAGTGTCAGAGATACTTTCTTTGTAAAGCAAAGAGGATTGTCAGGGAAAAGGGGCCTGGATGGAGATTGGGCACTTGTCTCTCACCTACCTGGCTGCTGAATGGTCAGGTAAACTACATTGTTTCTTTTGGCCTTGGTGACGAGCAACTTCAGCACGAGTGACTTCAGCACGAGTGACTCCATTTTGGTTTGGTCTGTTAGACCTAGTGTAGGAGCCAAGTCTAAACCAATGGCTTCCTGTACATTTGATTGTACACAGGAAGGCTGTTAACCTGGATCCGGAACTTCACTCTATTTGGTATGTGAATGTAAAAGACACTGAGATTTTTTTAGAAATGTAGCTACTAGGTTATCAGAGCGAAGACTGCCTTTGGCTTTCTTTGGGACATTACTAGTTCTTGCCGTGGTTTGAGTGTGTTCCCCAAGGGTTCAAACCGATAAGAGAAAAAATCTGGAGATTGTTTAAATTTGATAACAAAAGCCAGAAGACAGAAGGGAGGGGAGGTGGGGGGTGCTAATCCTTTAAAAAAGCTGAAAAGAGCAAAGGCTGATTCATTCTAGAATTCTAGAATGCACGCTGAGACCCTCACACATCTTCATTGTGACCCTCTGGTGTGGCAGCAATTTACTCAAAACCTAGTCTTGATGCTGGGGCCTCAGAATCTTGTCCTAAAGAACCACATTGCATTTCTGTCTAGCACTGGCAAAACCTCAGTGAACTCTTTATTCCAGGGATCTTTGTTCTGAGAGCTTTTGGGTACCAGTGTGTCAAAATTTAATTTAATTTAATTCCACAGTAAGGTATCAAAAGGGCAGAAATTTAACCTGACTGTGGTGTCAGAGGGGGGGCCCTTTGGGAGGCACTTAAGAATTAATAAGGTTATCATGGTGAAGCCTTTGGGATAAAACTGGTAGCTTTAGAGAGACAGAGATGCGCAGCCTGTGTAATTCTGGTCTCTTGCCATCCGATGCCCAGTGCCAACCTGAGACACTGCCACAGATGGAGGCTCCTGACCTCGCATCTCCTGCACTGTGAGGGAAAATAATCGTTTTTAAAAATTTAGAATGATCCACCCACTCTCACATATTTTGTTATAAAAGCAGAAAACAGACAAAGACCTCTTCCCATTCAGAAAGGCAGAGAAGAACTTCATCTCAGAGTACCATCTTCTGGAGCTGTCACTTTGGGGGTCTCACGTGGAAGACCAAATATTCTAGGGCATGCTTTGGAGTCTCGGGTCTGCATTTATAACATACTTCCTCGGCTCCCTGAATGATAGCAGAATCTAGCCAAGAACCCCTGAATGTTGATGTACACCCTCTTTTTTGAATTGTATATTTTTCTCTCCTCTCATTTCACCCTTATGTATAGTTAGGGTATTTTGTTTTCATGTGAAGAATTATTTGAGACAGGTATGGTGATGCACACTGTAATCCCACAGTGTGGGAGGCTGAGGCAGGAGGATTACAAGTTTGGGCCCAGTCTGGGAAACTTAGCCAGACTGTGACTTAAAATAAAAAGTGAAGAGCTTGAGGTGTAGCTTAGTGGGAAGGCTCTGGGTTGAATTCCCAGGTACTCCCTCTACTCCCCCCAAAAAACACCAAACTAAACAACAACCCAAAACAAAAAACCCACAAAGGTAGGTTTCATTATATAAGCTTTCATTTCAAAGTAGCAAAGGCAGCAAGAGAAATTATTGGCAAGAAAATGAGGGCTTTGACCACACTAGGCTTACTTGACAAAGGCTGTGAGGAAAGGGGAGTATAGGATGCGAATGCAAATATTTGACAGTGGAGGCTTGGGTGGGGAGTTGGATAAAAATCCTGCAGGTCCAGTTTGGAGAAGTAGAATATTCCTGGGCATGGTAGGGGGTGGAAAGGAAGCTCTACCAACCCAGCTTCTCTGTGCCCATCTTCCCCAGAGCACAGTGCCAGCAGGCTGTGCACACGTGTGCGTCTGCAGCTGGATTTCAGGAAGAGCAGTGCAGCTGGGAATGGGCCTCTGCAGAGACCAGGTGAAAGGAAACAGAGTCCAACAGCTAACAAATCTTTCTGCTCTCGACAGGGGAGATATTTGCAAGAGGCCAACTCCACAAGGCAGGGCTCAGTGCCACCAGCCCCGGGCAGGTGAGCCCAGGTGGTGATCAACCCTGCCTCAGGGAGATTCAGCCCGGGAGCAGCTGTCTGTTGCAGAGCTTCTCCCTGGAGAGGAGAGGGACTGGGCACCTTCACGCCAGGTCTTCAGCTCGCATCCACACCCGGCTGCTGCCACGCTGCCCAGCGTATCAGGTCAAAACCTCAGAGCCACCGAACCCACAACTCTGCACCAGAGAGGATTCCTCTGGCCAGAAATGTACTAGTGAGTGACAGAAAATAGACTGGACCGCGCCTCCGGTGTCGGGTAGCAGGGCTGTACTGGGGAGAGGTACCTGCGGAACTGCTGGTGGGAGGTTACACACAATCTCAGGGCGGGGATTGGTGGTCAGCGGCAGGAGAGCACCAAATAATTTTCTAAGTGGGGGCTTATGTATGACAGAAAGGAGTTGTGGGAAGATGTGGGGCATTATGGAAAGGAGAAGAGCAATCCTTGGTGGAAATTCCATATTGGCTTTGTTCTGTACCTGCCAGACAAAATAACCTTTAATTAATTAATTAATTAATTCATAGTGAGATAGGGTCTCACTAGTAGTCCAGCCTGGCTTTGACTCACGATGTAGCTCAGGCTGGCCTTGGAGTAATGGCGGTCCCCTTGCCTCTGCCTCCCAAGTGCTGGGATTACAAGCATGCACCACCATGCCTGGCAAAACAATAGGCTTTAAAGATCAATACACTGAGACCGGAGATATAGCTCAGTGGTTCCAGCACCTGTCTTGCAAGCGCAAGGACCAGGGTTCGATCTCCAGTAAACCACATCACAATACTGGGCGTGGAGACTCACCCCAGCAGCAACAAGTACCACATACCACAGTGCTGGGTGTGGTGGCTCACGCCTGTAATCCCAGCACTCGGGAGGCAGAGGCAGGAGGATTGCTGTGATGTGAATTTGAGGCTGAGCACAGGGCCAGCCTGAACCACAAAGTGAGACCCCCGTCTCAAAAAAAAAAAAAAAAAAAAAAAAAAGATCAATACACTGGCCTAGGGCTGAGGATAGCTCAGAGGTATAATACTTACCCATGCTGAAGTCCGGGGTTCCAACCTCAGCACAGTGAAAAATAGAATGGTTGTGATAATAGCACTGGACCATCAGGTTGGGAAAGAGGGAATAGGCTTTGGAAAGGAGGCAAGGAAGCAGGGAACCTCCAGTTTGTCTACAGCCCACAGGATTGTCCACCCAGAATATTCAAAATAGAACCCCAGGGAGTATCCATGATGTGGGGGCATTAGTAGATTTTGGGGTGCTCTCTCTGGAGGTGGTCTCTAGGTTCTTTCTGTCCTGAGCAAAGAATTGGTCAAGACAAGTTCAAGTAGTAGCAAAGTTATATTAAAGGTAGGAGGATAAAGAAAACCTGCAGAGTGAATTTGGGCCGCATAACTGTGGCAGGAAGGTGGCCACCAGCAAGAGGAATTGTTCTGTGCATGAGTCCCAGGATTTTGTAATAGGTCACACCTACTTCCCCAGCCAGCTTTGCCATGTCCTAACCGCGGTAGGGTGACACAGGAGACATCTTCATCTTGGGATGCTATAACTAGCGGCATCATTTCAGTCTCGCAACTGTCCATTTGGAAAAGAAGTCATACAGTAATCCTATATATTAAGACACATATTTTAAGTGTTATAGGGGCATTGCAGTTATATTTTAAAAGGGAGAGAGTCCTTTTCTTTTTCTTTTTTCTTTTTTTTGTTGTTGAGACAGGGTCTCACTTTGTGGTTCAGGCTGGCCCTGAGCTCAGCCTCAAACTCACAACACAGCAATCCTCCTGCCTCTGCCTCCCGAGTGCTGGGATTACAGGCGTGAGCCACCATCCCTGGCACTGTGGTATGTGGTTCTGATTGCTGCTGGGTGTGAGTCTCCACACCCAGGATTGTATGTGGTTACTGGGGATTGAACCCCAGTCCTTGTGCTTGCAAGACAGGTGCTGGAACCATGAGCTAAATCCCCGGCCCGAGAGTCTTTTTCTTTTAAGTATATTTACTAGAGTATTTTGGAAGGAAATTATCTGTCTGGGCTTGCTTTAAAGTAATCCAGTGGGGAGACTGGGTGCAAAGGACTTTTAAAAAGATGTTTAAATTGACCACGGGGCCGTCAAAAGTCAAACTTATGACAAATTTAGCTTAAAGGTCTAACTGGCTTTTTTTTCCAAGCCCAAATGCACCTACCTTTATTAAAAATACCTTTGGTAAACAATCATGGTGTTTCAGGCAGGACATGGGCACACAATCATTAACAGGATATAACAACTTCCAAACTCCCTTCTTGAATGCACTACTACAAATCAGAAAGCTGCATGAAAATCAGTGAAGTTGTCCTCTAATGCTCCAAGTTGGGGAAGTTTAGGCTGACAGTTTCCATCACATTGAGCATGCTGTTTAAGAACTCTTCACAAGCCAACACTGACTTTCAGGAAATGAAAGAGAAACAGCTAAATTATCAATCTGAAGACCCACAATCTAGAAGAGAAAATTATTGCTCACGTGGGACACCATCTCAGTGTGGCCAGCAAGCCCAGGTTGCCTGACATACCGGTAACACCAAATTTTGGGAGTCAGGTCCCAGTAGGTGTCTGGGTTAAGGAAGTTAGGTCTCCGCAGATGGCAGAGAAGGAGACATGGACATAAAATGAAGTGGGAGCTTTCCCACAGCCGTTGTGCCAAGGTGGCCACAGTGCCAGCGCAGGGAATCCCTCCTCCTGGAAGCCATGGGGAAGTCTCCAAACACTCAGGAAAAGGACATTTCCTCACATCGATCCCGGTTTGGAGACACTGTCCCAGTGACCTATGCTCCTCCAAAACTACCAGGAAGTGTTCTGTGTACTAACCACGAAGCTTAAAAAAACACTAAAACAAAATTCTGCATTTTTAAAAAACTTGATAAAAATAGTATTTCAAGCCATACAGTCACCAGAAGTACACAGTTACCCAAACTGCACAAACTTCTCTTGGCATCTGCAACACCTCCACTCTCTGTGCCTGGTCTCTCTGGGCCTCTCCGCTGTCTGCGGAGCTCTTCCTGTCCTTGCTGGTGACAGCTCTCCTCTTTTCCCCTGTGGGTACCTTCGTTCCCTTCTTTGCGGCACCCTTTTTAGGCCTGGGCTCTGGCTTTGGAGGAGCAGGTTTAACAGGCAGCTTTGTGTCTTTCCGTGCAGTTCGTCCTCTGCCTGTCTCCTTCAGCGTCCTCCTCAGCCTTTCTCTTGGGCCGGGGGGCGCTGGACGCGGAATGCAGCGGTGTGTTGCTTTGGTACATCCAGGATCATTCCCACCACCTCTGCTCTAATTGGCTTTTGTTTCCGATTCTCAAATTGAGGAACATGTCACTCTAACATAGAGGGGTGGCTCGTGTGTAGAAGGTGTTAAATTTGTAGACAGAAAAGGGCTGAAGAAAGTAGAAACAAAACAAAAAGCAAACTGATCGGTTCAAGTTTCAAAGTGACTTTGCTTGTAAAAGTGAAAGGAGGATGTCAGGGATTTAGCTTTGTGGTCCGGCGCCTGCCTTGCAAGCACAAATAGTTACTGATCTCCAGTAACTACATACAACAGTGCTGTTGTGGAGACTCACCCCCACCAGCACTCAGTACCACACACCACAGTGCCGGGGATGGTGGCTCACACCTATAATCCCAGCACTCGGGAGGCAGAGGCAGGAGGATTGATGAGTTTGAGGCTGAGCTCAGGACCAGCTTGAACAACAAATCGGGACCCTGTCTCAGAATAAAATAGTGAAACCAGGGAGGAAAACTGGCCTGATTAGGAATTTGGCTGTTTTCCCCTTCTGATTTCTCAGAAGGTCAGATAAAGGACTTTGCTTTGGCTCCTGTTCCTAGCATGAGTGATTCCTTGCTGGTCTGGCCTTTTGAGCCTGGTTCTGCCTGCACATTTTATTTTCCAGGCCCAATAAATGCACAAAAGGGGGCTCAGTCTCTCGATTTACAATGGAAGCACAAAGTAAAGTGATGGCATGTGTGCTGGAAGCTCTGAAACACAAACCAGCTAACACACTCTTCTTGTTGGTGAGAACACAAAAGAACTGACTCACTGACCTGGGCTGTGGGGCTGGAGGCTTTGGGGAGTGGCTGCGATGGAAAAGGCTCAGGCATTCCCTGCTGGAGCTAAATGTTTTTTTCTGGCCTGGCCTGCGGCTGCATTCCTGCACACAGGCTCCAAGGAGTGTGTGCTGGTGTGCGTGCGCACACACAGTTGCTAGGATGTTCCCTGGAGTTTCATTTACCACAGGCTCAAACTGGAAACAAACCGATGTCCGCCCACAGCAGATGGGTAAATCAATACTCTGCAGCTATGAGGAGATATGAGCGACAGCTAAATACTATGTGGGTGGACCTTAAAAACAGAGGGCGACGGAAATGAGGCGGACACAAAGGAGCAGGTGCAATGTGATCCTGTTTAATGGGGCTTAGGAAAGAAGTGCTGGTAGGGATCAGAATGGTGGCTAGCCTGGGGGGATGGCCTCCTGGTTAGTTATCAAAGGCCTAGTTTGTACTTTTCTGTGTGTGTATATTATCAGTACACAAAATCAATAAAAAAGTTAAAACAGTGTAAACAAAACAAAAACTGGAGCTGGGCATGGTGGTGTACCCCTCTTATCCCACCCAGCATTCTGGGAGGCTGAGGCAGGAGGATGGCAAGTTCAAGCTCTGCCTGGGGAAGCAGTGACTAAAAGAGACCATGTTTTAAAGTGAAAAAAAAAAAAAAAGTTAAAAACGCTGGGGTGTAGCTCAGTTTGAAGACCTGGGGTTTGATTTCCAGTTTAGCTGAAACAAAGAACAATCAAGATTGGCCTTATGTAGAATCTGGTCAGTGGTGACATGTGGACTTGTGATGTATTCTAGTGATACTCCAAAGTTGGTCATTTTGACATGGCTATAGTTTGAATTTGGAATGTCCCCTAAAGGCCCATGTGTTAAAGGCTTCGCCCCCAGAGTGGTCCTATTGGGAGCAGCAGAACGTGTATGAGGGGAACCCCAGGGAAGTCTTTGGGTCACCAGAGGCGTGCCCTTGAAGGGGATGATGGGACTCCGGCCGGCCCTTCCTCTCCCAAAGAACCATTTACCAAGCTGCCTAGAGCCCCGCAAAGAAGGGTGGGTAAGCTGCTGAGTCTCTTGGGGATCGTGGGCTCTCTCTCTCTCTCTCTCTCTCTCTCCTATTATACCCCTGCATCTAGTAAATGGTCAGGGGCTCTCTTCTTTCTCTGCCTCTTATCAGTTGTTCCATCAGACCTGATTTCCAAGAATTCAGAGGGGAGAAGGGAAGTTCCCTTTATCCTTACAAGTTTAAATTTAAAAATATAAAACTATGACAAACGATTCCACAGTTGCCCAGTAGCAGACACCCCTGCCCAGTATTAGCAGGCTATTCATGGCCCAGGCATCACTTCACCTCATATTTTGGCTGCACTGTATTAGGGGTCTGACTAAAGCTTCGCATGACTCAAATGCGCATGTCAGATAGCCGAGCTGGGCGAACGTGGCTCCGCCGCTAATGGCTTCTACGGAGACCGGCGTCCTGCTCTGTGAGGCAGCAGAGTTAACTTCCAGCTGAGGTCAGCTTGACTCCAACTAAAGTCTTTTCCCCTGAATGACTCGTTTGTTCTTTTCAACAATAGATGCTAGTACCTCCCTTTCACAGCCCTGCCTGTGCTAGCCACTATCCCTGAGTGGCCCAAAGTGTATTCATGCCCCTTGTGAGGAATACACACTGGATGTCCTCGCTGTATTTGGTCTTTGTGGTCTAGAGCAGCTTGGACGAGCCAAGACCCGGCTTTCTCTCTAAGTTCTGTCTTGTCTCGTGTTCTTATTAGCTTACATCCTCCTATCTCGAAGGTGAGCGCCATCCATAGACAGGGCTCTTGATCTCTGATCATGATATTCACTTCTTGGTATTTACTCAAAAAATTGAAAGCCGAGCCTTGAAGAAATATCTATTGCCGTGGTTACGAGAGGGCTCCAAGATGTCCCTCCAAAGGCTCAGAGTGTCGAGGCCTCGGCTGCTGATGGGCCTTGGGGGAAGGGACTGGGTCATGAGGAGCTCTTACTTCATCTGTGGGAGGAGCCATCAATGAGGTCACGCTCTAGTCACGGGCCTGGGAGGGAGGGAAGCAGGAAGTGGGGACTAGTGCAGGGGAGTGAAGCACCTGGGTGACCTTGGTGACTCTGGCCCTGACCCCTTCCTCTTTGTCTCCTTCCCTTTCTCTCTGCTTCCTGGCTGCCACAGAGGTGAGTGTTCTTCCTCTTACCCTGGTCTCAAGAGCAATGAAGCCAGGTGACCACGGACCAAGACCTCTGAAACTATGAGCCAAGATAAATTTCTCCTTCTTTACGTTGTTTTCCTCAGGGAATTGTGCTAAGTCAGATAGACCAGTGACAAAAAGACACATTTGATGTGACCCTATTCATGGGAGGATTTTAGAGTACTCAGATTCATAGAGACAGGAACCAAAGCAGTGGCTACCAGTGGCACAAGGGAAGGAGGGAAGGGGGTCACTGATTAATGGGCAGAGGGTTTTAGTTGTGCAAGATGAAAAGAGTCCTAGAGACTGGCTGCATAAAAACCAGAGCTGTCCTGTAGCCCACTGTGGTCATGGCATAGAAGCACAAGTCATGCCTAGTGACAGAACAACCCAGAGGTGTATGCTCAGTACCACCACAAAGCTGCTGGTCTTAAAAAACCCAGTTAATCATAGAGATGTGACCTGAACACTGATTGTGGTGGGGCACACCTGTCATCCCAGCACTCAGGAGGCTGAGGCAGGAGGATTTCTGTGAGTGCAAGTCCAGCCTGGGCTACAGAGCGAGATCCTCTCAATCGCAGCCATAAGAAATAACCTGAGACCTGATTCAATCTACCTGCCACTTTGGGGTTTTCCTCCCATGCTTGAGGAAGTATTTTCAAATTTAGCAAAAACACTCCTTGGTAGATTTTAGATACGCATAATGATAACATCATTACAGGGAATTTGAACCAGTACCTGATATATCTTGTTTCCCCTGACACGTCTTGGTTTCCCTCAGAGCCCCAGGGACGTGGCCACCTTTCTGTGCATCCTGCCTCATCCACGGTGCCAGTGCATTAGTTTCCTGATGCTGTTGGCACCAGTTGGCACCAACCCAATGGCTTAGAATTCAGAACTGTGTTCTCTGGGGCTCTGGAGGCCGAGTGCAGAATCCGCTTCACCCGTGGCCTGGCAGGGCTGCCTCCCCACCCTTGCGGCTCTGGGAGAGGCTGTTTCTCACCAGCTTCTGGGCTGCTGTGGCTCCATCATACCCGGCAAGCTCCAGTCTCCTCCTTTCTGCAAGAGCTCTCTCTGCTGCCCCCATCAGGACACTGGTGGTGGCAGCTATGATCGCTGGACAACCTGGGGGAATCTCACTTCAAAACAGATCCCTGGGGCCAGGGACTTAGCTCGTTGGTTCCGGTGCCTGTCTTGCAAGCGCAAGGACCTGGGTTCGATTCCCCGGTAACCACACACAGTACTGGGCATGGCGACTCACGCCCAGCAGCAACCAGTACCACATACCACAGTGCCGGATGTGGTGGCTCACGCCTGTAATCCCAGCATTCGGGAGGCAGAGGCAGGAGGATTGCTGTGATGTGAGTTTAAGGCTGAACTCAAGGCCAGCCTGAACTACAAAGTGAGACCCTGTCTCAAAACAAACAAACAAACAAACAAACAAACCGATTCCTTGTCTGTGTCTACAGAGCCTCTCGGCCAAACAGCGACACAAGCCCTGGGCTGAGGACCACGATCCTCCGGCTGTGATTGAAAAAAAAAAAAATCAGGTGCCTGATTTATGAACAATATAAACTCATTCTTCATAGGTTGAAAGCCACGGGTTTCAGATCCAGGCACCAGTACACTTCGTGTCTGGAGAGGACTCCTGTGGTGCTCACACTCCTACCCGCTGAGTCCTCTTGTTCACAGCTTTCCTTAAAAGGCACCAATTCCAACCAGCATGGCTCCACTCTTGACCTGTCACCCCCAAAGGCCACATCCCTATAGCACCACCTTGAGGGTGATGAATTGGAGAGGGGAAGCCAACATTCAGGGGAGAGGGGGTCTAGACATATTTGGGAATGGTTATTCAGTCTACTAAAAAGCAGGCCCTGGCTGATACTCATTGGTGCTGACAGGGATGCATATCTGGAACTGGTTCTCTAATTGGTTACATTGAAAGGCATCATCCGACCAGGCGTGGTGGCACAGGCTTGTATTCCTGGTACACTAAGAGGCTGAGGCAGGGGGGTTGCAAGTCTGAAACTGATCTGTGCAATTTGATGACTTAGAGACCTTATCTCAGAAAAAGGCTGGGGATGTGGTTCAGTGCAAAGGCCCTAGATTAGATATCCAGGGCTGTAATAAATAAGAACAGCATCATCAAACCTGTTGTCATGGTAAGGGGACTGCTGGCTCAACATGCCAAAGCAAGAGTTACTTGAATTGTCACCTATGGTTGCTTGTCATTCAGAGTCGATTCTGTCCTGCACTGGTCTCTCTCGGTCTCTTACCCCACCCCTTTTTTGCAGTGGTGGGCATGGAGCCCGGCGTCTCATGGGTAGGGAGCCCAGCAAGTGCTGCACCACTGAGGATACCTCATGGTCCCCTGGTACCAGGGATGGCACCACCGTCAATGTGAGCTGCCAGCTTGCTTTTTTGGTATCTGCCGAGGCTGGAGCGCAGGGGCTCTGAAGCGCAGAGAGGACTCCCTGGGGTCCCAGCAGCCAGACCTTGTGGAGACACCAGAATCCACAACTGAGGACCCTCAATGAAACAGAAGCAGCAGGAAATCCAGGGGCACGGCAGGCACTGGCCCCCAGACTGGCCCACGTGTAGTGGGCACAGTGGGGGACACACTGGTCTCCTCCCCACTGAGCACCGAGATGGTGGCCCTGACTGCAGCCTCACCTGCGTCCTGACTGTTCAAACGTCCCCGGGCACCATTGTTTCAGGAAGCAGTATGTTAGCTGATGTTTCTGGAAAAATGCAGAAGGAAAGGATTGCAGATCTAGGATGATGTGGAAGAAAGCAGGCGGGAGGAACCTACAGGTCGGGTGACCATCACACACCCTCATTACTAGAGACATGTGGATCAGCCACCAAAGAGGGAAGGACACAGTCAGTTATGGGCCAGCTGGGCATGGTGAAATCATGTGGGGATAGTGTGAATTATGCCTTGAGGGGGGAGCCATAGACTGGCCACCAGTTTGTTCTCTGAGAATGTCGATCCCACAATTGGGAGAGGATCACAGCACTGGTCCAAGGTGAAGAAAACACAAGAGTTGCTGATGCAGGTTGAGATTTTGTCTTCTCTCTTGTATTAGTTTGTTTTTCTGTTAGTAGAACCAAATACCCTAAACTGTGTACTTTATAAAAGAAAAAGGGTTGTTTTGCTTTATGGGTATGAAGGTCCAGTACTGAGAAGCTGCACTTCGTAATCCTGTTCTTGTTGGCAGAGGTTAAAATGGTGCAGATTAATACATGGAAAGAGACGGAAAGTGTGAGTGTGTGTATTACTTGTTCTGATGTCTGCTGAGATACTTTCTGTTTTTTTTTTTTTTAGGTTTTTTGAGATAGGGTCTCACTTTTGTAGTTCAGGCTGGCGCTGAGCCCAGCCTCAAACTCACATCACAGCAATCCTCCTGCCTCTGCCTCCCGAGTGCTGGGATTACAGGCATGAGCCACCACGGCCGGCACTGTGGTATGTGGTACTGGTTGCTGCTGGGGTGAGTCTCCACACCCAGTATTGTATGTGGTTACCAGGGATTGAACCCAGGTCCTTGCGCTTGCAAGACAGGCGCCAGAACCACTGAGCTAAATCCCCGGCCCTGAGATACTTTCTGTATATCTTCTGTTCTCTTTCTCTCTCTTCTCTGTATAGTACTAGGAAATGAATCCAGGACCTTTGTACTGAACTACATCTTCAAATGAGAGGTTCTCATTAACTTGATAAGTTACCCAGACTGGGCTCGAACTTGCCACTGTCTTGCCTCAGCCTCTCACAGTGCTGGGATTACATAGGACATTTCCACACCCAGCTGCCCCCTTCTTAGGTAGCCACCAGGATTCAATCATGGGGCCTCTACGCTGATCACTTTATCTGATCCTAATCACCTTTCCAAAATCCCAGCTCTAAACATCATAGTGAGTTCAAGTCCCCGCCCCCATATGTCACTATGGAGATGAAACTCAAAAGGAACCGTAAGAAGACATGTTAGCTTTCAGGAACTGTGACAAAATAACTAAAAAAATTAACTTCAAGGGAGGAAAGGTCGATTCGGCATCCTGGTTTTACCCGTTGCCCTGGGCCTGTGGTGACACACTTCAGGGCTGACGATGCTGCCTACCTCCTGGGTTGTGACAAGGCACAAATAAGCAAACAGAGCATTTTATTGATCTATGGGATTGGAATGGTGGCGAATACATGGTCTGCTGTGGTGTTGATGGCGTCGGAGGTGCCTGGACCCAGCTGCCCACAGCGAGGACACAGCAGTACACACTTCCGGCTCCAGCCCTGGTGCTCCTTCCTGTCAGGCCCTCAGCAATCCCTCCATCTCCTGTATATCTCTAGGCAGGCCCCACCCACGACAAAACAGTCTCTCTAGACATTGTGCTAATTTCCTTCCAAACGGAAGGAAATACGCCGGTGAGGTTTTAGGTATACAAAACAAACTTTTATGTGGAAGCAGCTCCTGGCTTGGTCTATTTTCCGGTGTTGTCACAGAATACACAACTGGGTCATTTCTGAAGAACAGAAGTTTACTTTGGCTGTCGGTTCTGAAGGCTAAGATGGCCCGGAGTATCTTTCTGCTACCAGTGAGGACTTTGTGCTGCTTCAGTTCCTGATGCAAAGGGGAAGGAATGGCCTGTGGCTGACAGAAAAGAAAGGGTGGGCTCGCTCACAGCAACCTTGCCTTGTGGTACCTGACCTAGTCCCTGGACAGGGGTAACTCCCTCCCCAAGCCACCACTAATGCGCTCAGGCAGGCTCACTGCACCTGTAAATCACACACCCTCAGCAGGCCCCACCTGCCCAGACTGCAGCAGGGAAGTGATGTATTTCCCGTGGGCCCCAAGAATCCTCACCAGTGATGCTCATGGCTGCAGCAGTCACCCTGAGAAGACACGGGCGTTGGGGTTGACAAGTCTCGCTCCACACGATGAAATTTACCCCAGTGAGAAGAATGATGAAATACCGACCATCAGAGACATTTTTGTTACATTGAGACTGGAGACAAGTATGTTTAGAAATGACTCAAGAATAGCTTCTATGTTTTATTTTCATACAGAAAACCAATCCTTTTTGCCCCAGCTCCAAAAAGCATGTTCATGGGAGGGTAGATTAATGTAAGCAGTGAGTTGCGCCTTATTTTTCTAAATGGGACCTTAAGGGACATAACGTGTCAACTTTGGGGGACCCATTCAAGCCACAGATAAATATGCTGTGATATTGATTTTCTCTCTATACTAGTGATTATATATATATATATAATATTATATTATATATTATATAAAATTATATTTAGATATAAAATTAACTTTTTTTCAGTGCCGGGGCTGGAACCTGGAGCCTTGTCTCTGCTAATACATGTTGTAGCACTGAGCTACACCTCCAGCCATAAAGTTCTTTTTCATATTGAAGTTGCCTTTCTTTTCTTTTCTTTTTCTTTTTTTTTTTTTTTGAGACAGGGTCTCCCTTTGTAGCTCAGGCTGGCCCTGAGCTCAGCCTCAAACTCACATTACAGCAATCCTCCTGCCTCTACCTCCCGAGTGCTGGGATTACAGGTGTGAGCCACCACACCCGGCACTGTGATGTGTGGTGCTGATTGCTGCTGAGTCTCCACGTCCAGTATTGTATGTGGTTACTGGGGATTGAACCTGGGTCCTTGCTCTTGCAAGACAGATGCCGGAACCACTGAGCTAAATCCCCAGCCTTGAAGTTGCCTTTCAATGGACTAAGTACATAATATTTAAAGAGAAATATTTTTAAGTACTGTATGATTATGGAAAACAAGCAAACAAAACAAAACAACCTTCTCTCCAGCAGTACTAGAGCCACTTGCGGCTTGGGACAGTGAGTGTGGAGAGGCAGAGGGCACCCGGTTTGCCTGCGTTGGGCACAAGATTTCTTGTCGTCTTCCTGGGGTTTCTCAGATGCAGGGTGGCTAGTGCCCGGCTATCCAAAGTGAGGGCTGTAGTTGGCCATTAGGCAGGGATGTCTTTGTGGGAGAAGCCTTCAGAGAGATGACAGCAACGATTCAGTGGAGACAATCAAGAAATCGCTTCTAGGGCCGGGGAGTTAGCTCAGTGGTTCCGGCGCCTGTCTTGCAAGCGCAAGGACCCGGGTTCGATTCCCCGGTAACCACATAACAATACTGGGTGTGGAGACCCACACCCAGCAGCAACCAGTACCACATACCACAGTGCCGGGCGTGGTGGCTCACGCCTGTAATCCCAGCACTCGGGAGGCAGAGGCAGGAG
>PVIR01025565.1:0-24899 GCA_004026965.1 Petromus typicus | reverse complement strand
CTCGGAAGGCAGAGACAGGAGGATTGCTGTGAGTTCGAGGCTACCCTGGGCTATATAGTGAGTTCAGGGTCAGCCTGAATTATAAAATGAGATACTGGGGGCCGGGGATATAGCTCAGTGGTTCCGGCGCCTATCTTGCAAGCGCAAGGGCCCGGGGTTCATTCCCAGGTAACCACATAACAATACTGGGTATGGAGACTCACCCCAGCAGCAACCAGTACCACATACCACAGTGCTGGGCATGGTGGCTCACGCCTGTAATCCCAACACTTGGGAGGCAGAGGCAGGAGGATTGCTGTGATGTGAGTTTGAGGCTGAGCCAGGGCCAGCCTGAACCACAAAGTGAGACCCTGTCTCAAAAAGCCTTAAAAAAAAAATAAAATAAAACGAGATCCTGTCTCACAAAACTAAAACAAACAAAAAACAAAATCTGAGATACTGTTATCAAATATTACTTTAGAAATGCCTTAACAAACAGGTGGAAATTCCCTGTTATGAGTGTTATTATCATGTATAACTAAAATGTACCAATAAATGTTTTATCAAAAAAAAGGTACCTTGTCAAAAAAAAAAAAATCTAAGTCCTTCTTTCTCAAACAAAGAGCTGCAAGAGACAAGCCAAAAACAGCGCCAACATTTATTTGAAAAGTTGGGGGTGGGGGCCGGGGAGTTAGCTCAGTGGTTCTGGCGCCTGTCTCGCAAGTGCAAGGACCCGGGTTCGATTCCCCGGTAACCACATAACAATACTGGGCGTGGAGACCCACACCCAGCAGCAACCAGTACCACATCCACAGTGCCGGGCGTGGTGGCTCACGCCTGTAATCCCAGCACTCGGGAGGCAGAGGCAGGAGGATTGTGATGTGAGTTTGAGGCTGAGCTCAGGGCCAGCCTGAACTACAAAGCGAGACCCTGTCTCCAAAAACCTAAAAGAAAAAAAAAAAGTAAAGTTGGGGGTGAACGATAAGGAAGAAAACAGGCTCTGTAGAGTGAGCTTGGGTCAAAAGAGGGAAAGAGAATACATGCAAAAAATAGAAGTGCAGCCCAGTCTAGAAGGCACAGAGTGGACTCCTGTGAGGGGTGAGATAGAGGCTCCTCATGGTGCCTGTGTCCTTGTATGTCATACACGTCTCACAGGAGATCAAGAGAAGTTCCATATATGGGGTCCTGGGATTTATTAGGCCCTGTCATGGGATCTTTTTTTTTTTTGAGACAGTGTCTCGCATTGTAGTTCAGGCTGGCCCTGAGCTCAGCCTCAAACTCACATCACAATCCTCCTGCCTCTGCCTCCCGAGTGCTGGGATTACAGGTGTGAGCCACCACGCCCGGCACTGTGGATGTGGTACTGATTGCTGCTGGACTTGAGTCTCCATGCCCAGTATTGTATGTGGTTGCCAGGGATCGAACCTGTGTCCTTGTGCTTGCAAGACAGGCACTGGAACCACTGAGCTAAATCTCTGGCTCTTTTTTCCCTTTCTAAAACAGGTTCTATGTAATTGAAGCTGTCCTTCAACTCATTATGTAGCCCAAATTGGCCTTGAATCCACATTGATCCTCCTGCCTCAGAGCCAGAGACATAGCTCAGTGGTGTCACACCTTACTGGCAAGTACAAGATCCTGTATTTGATACCTGATACAGAAAAAAAAAAAGACAGAGAGGACGACAGAGAAGGTGGAATATTGGGAGGGAGGGAAGAAGAAGGAAAAAAGAAGAAAAAAGAAAAGGAAGGACCTGGGCTTATCTTGTCCCAGCCTCTTGAGTGCTAGGATCACAGGTATGGGCTACCACACCTGATTTTTTTTTGAGACAGGATCTCCCTTTGTAGTTCAGGCTGGCCCTGAGCTCACAATATAGCCCAGAACAACCTCTGCCTCCTGAGTGCTGGGCTTATAGGCATGAGCCACCACACTGGTGGTGGTATGTGGTACCAGGGATCAAACTTGGCCTTGTGCTTGCCAAGCAGACGCAAGCACCACTGAGCTAAATTCTTGGCCCACACCACACCTGATTTGTGCTGGGATCCAATAATTGACCATCTCCCTTATTTCCCCAGCCAGTTTTGTCATACCTTACCTCCTATATCAATACCATTTTACATGTGCCCAGATGTCTGGAACAATAATGGAAAATCACAAGTGCTAGCCAGTATGTGAGAAAATCACACACTGCTGCCACTGCTGGGGACACTGTTGGCAGTTCCTCACAAAGTCAGATAGAGGTAGGCATGGTGGGGCACACCAGCAATTCCAGCTCCTCGGCAGGCTTACAGCAGGAGGACTGGACAATTTAGTGAGGTCTTTTCTCAAAATAAAATATGAAAAAAGCTGAGAATATAGCTCAGTGGTAGAACATCCCTTCATTCAATTACTTGTGGTGCCAAAAAAAATGTTAAAAACAATACTGGGCATATAGCTACCTTTGTGGTAGACCCTTGCCTACCCTGGGTTCTATCCTTGGCACTGCAAAAAAAATTACAATTAGAAAAAAGAATTAATGTATGGTGCAGAACTTTCACTCCTAGGCGTATACACAACAGAACTGAAAACAAGGACTGTACATGGATGTCCACAGAAGCCTTAGTCACAATGGTCCAAGCACTGAAGCACTGAGCAGGCCAGCCTGAAGTCCACAGTGAGTTCAAGGCCAGCCTGAACTACGTAGTGAGGCCTTGTTTCAACAAGCATACAGATTTGTAGGGACAGAGGCAGATTCAGGGTCACAGAGGCTGAGAGCCCCAGGGCAAGGGGGAACAGAGGCCTGAGCGCCCACCCAGCATGTCCTTCCTGGGGATGTGATGTCCACAGGGGAGGCGGGACCTGGAGCCAAGCAGGACGGAAGCAGGCGCCACGGGGACTTGAACCCCGGCCCAGCTGTGCGGACGTGCCACCACCAGCGCCTTTTGCTTTTTCCTGCTTGTTTTCCACAGACTGAAAGGTGAAAAGCAAAACCTGACGGCGGCCATGAGCCGCAGTCAGGAAAAGAAACACCTGCGGCGGCTCCGCGCCTCCTCCCTCCCAGACTCAGCCCTGCCTGCCCTGGCAGTCCTTCCTCCAAGGGCACAGCGGGGACATGTGTCCCCGCCTCACAGCCCACGTTTCCCGCTGTACCGGATGCACATCCCGACTGCAGAGTGATGGAGTCAAGTCAGCAAACTGAATCACAGGTCACAGTCCTGTTCACTGTGGGACACTGTCAGCAGAGACAAGTAGTCAGGACTTGTACGTGTACAGACACTTCCAGGAAGGGCTGAGGAACTGGAGAGGCCACCATTGTGGGGGCTCTGGCGTAGGCAAGGGGCGCGGAGAGGGATGTTACTTCTACCTTCTCCACATAGATCACTTGTAATTAAAGCCAGGATCTTTGCATGGGAGCAGATCTAGGAGCTATGAGGGTATCCCAACACCTGGCCTGATTCAGATGCTGCTGGTCCCTGTGGTGTACTGGGGCCTGGTGCCCGAAGTCACACAGACATGCCCACCTGCCTGCTGTCCTCTGAGCTCCTGGCCACTGGCAGCTGTGAAGTCCTTCCTGAGAACCGCAGCACTTAGCAATGAGTCTGGAAGCACTGTGACCCACCCGCTCTTCTGCACTGACCTGGAGTCCAATTCTGGGGCTGAGGGTCCAAGTCACCAGCTTCCCAGAGCCAAGAGGTGACAAAAGCCAGTCCTGGACCCACTGCCCTGGCTGGGACTCTGCCTCTACAAGGTCGGTTGTAGGTCCACAGAGCACCCTCAGGGGCCCTGCTGTCCTCCTCATGGAGCAGGGTCCTGGGCCCCTCCTGTGATCCTGAGCTCAGAAGTCATGTCCCCGGCAAGGTCCAGATGAGAAGTCGTGTTTCTGCGGAGCAGTCACCTGACAGGGGATCTCCACTCATCCCAGGAATCTGAGCAGTCAGGCACACTTCATACATGTGCACACACATGAACACGGACACACATGGCAAGTGCTGGGGATGGCCAGGGGGGCTCGGAGCCTGCGGGCCCAGCCTTTTGAACTCCCTCCCCTCCCGCCTCCCTCCACCTCCCTCATGTGGCACCCCTCTCCCCTCACAGCCTCCCTGTGACTTTAGCCCCAACCACACTTACTTATCGCAGTAGCAGAGAGGAGAAAATGTGCCTGGCCATCTAAGTCCCAACCTGACGATGGAGCAACAAAGCTCTGGCCTTATTAGGCCTCAGAAAGGGAGAAGTCAGACATTCTGTAAGATGAGCAAAGAATCCAACACATTAGCAACCAGCCCCCAGGTGTGCACTTCGGGAACACAGGGGCAGTCTCACAGGGAAATGTGCCCGCAGCTATAGGGTGAGGAGGAAAAGGACCTGCGGGAGGCCTTCAGTCAATGAGAAGAAGAAACAGTGACGCCTGAAGAACACTGCCTTCTTCCCAGGGTCTGATAGCCCTGAGGGTGCAGGGCAATGAGGAAGGACAGCCAAGCCACTGCCTTCTCTGCAGCCACTGCGGATCGGACTGAAAGCCTACTGGAAAGGATTTGGGATTGAACCATTTGTAATTGGAAAAAGCTGGTTCTAGCTCCCAGTGGCGAATGACAAGCTCACACCCTCACAGTGCACACTTGTAATCTTAGCACTCAGGAGGCTGAATCGAGGGGATCAGGAGTTTGCAGCCAGTGTGGGCTACATAGCAAGTTCAAGGCCAGTCTGCATTATATAGTGAGATCCTATTTTAAAAAATGGAACAAATAGGGCCAGGGAGTTAGCTCAGTGGTTCCGGCGCCTGTCTCACAAGCGCAAGGACCCGGGTTCGATTCCCCGGTAACCACATAACAACACTGGGTGTGGAGACCCACACCCAGCAGCAACCAGTACCACATCCACAGTGCCGGGCGTGGTGGCTCACGCCTGTAATCCCAGCACTCGGGAGGCAGAGGCAGGAGGATTGTGATGTGAGTTTGAGGCTGAGCTCAGGGCCAGCCTGAACCACAAAGCGAGACCCTGTCTCCAAAAAAAAACCTAAAAAAAAAAGGAACAAATAGGGCCAGAGATTTAGCTCAGTAGTTCCGGCACCTGTCTTGCAAGCACAAGGACCTGGGTTTGATCCCCGGTAACCACATTCAATAGTGGGCGTGGAGACTCATACCCAGCAGCAATCAGTACACATACCACAGTGCCGGGCGTGGTGGCTCACGCCTATAATCCCAGCACTCGGGAGGCAGAGGCAGGAGGATTGCTGTGATGTGAGTTTGAGGCTGAGCTCAGGGCCAGCCTGAACCACAAAGCGAGACCCTGTCTCAAAAAAAAAAAAGGAACAAATATAAAAATACCTAACTCAATGAAGGAAGGGACACATCCATGCAAAAAGCTCAAATTGTATAGGCCATTTCTTTGTGGGTAGCCATTCATTAAACTAGAAACAGATTATAACAATAGTTAAATAATAATTAGTAAACACTTAAAAATTTTAAAGGTCCAATTAAACCAAAATCATGAACATAGACCAAATAAAATCAACAGAGTGTCTTCTGAGTGCAGAAGAAAAGCCTCTGAGTGTCCTAGAGGTCCCACCTGGATCTCTAAGTGGCTGACAGACAGCATGTCTGGCCAGGCCCTCCTGAAGGGCCCTGCTCAGGCGCTGCCCTCCACAGAAGGCTTCTCTGGGTGCAAGTCAAAGCCCTTGCCTTCCGTGTTCCTTCCCATTTCACATTTAAGGACTGTTGCCTTTTCTCTGCCTCTGAAACTTCTGGGTTCTACCCTAGTACAAATGAAAAGCATTTTCTGGAAAACAAAATTGAAAGAAAAATGGTCTCACGATGATGTGGAAATATCGAGCAGTCCAAAGACACAAGAAGAAACTGAAAACATTTTCAAATACTCTCTGCACTGCCACAGAAAAGTGCCACCGGGGCTGCTACGAGACTGCTGTGCCTCGAGTACATAAAGGGCAGAGATGCTGGTGACTTGCCTAAGTGTCAAAGAAGGAGACAGAAGCGGGTTGTCCCGCTCAGAGCTGTGTTCGCAACTGCTGCTTCAGACTGTCAGCCTCTCTAGATATTCTCAGACCTGCACAACAGCTTCCAGCGTCCAAGCAGACGTGATAATTCATTCCTGTATCAACAGAACACCAGGCTTGTAAGAGGGCAGTTTTAGAAAGCACAGGAGTGGTATCAATGTAATTACTGGTAGTTTCATTAATACAATTAAAATCATCAGATGTATTTGAAGAAATACATCTATTATGATACCAAAACAACACCAAACCAAAACAATCTAGTAAAGAGACAGATACCTTTCCCTCTATCCAGTAGATAAAGCCCATGGTCCCAGCTGCTGTCACACACAAGGGACCCACCAGACCAGCACTGCCCATCCGTTTCACACTTTAAGGATTGGTTCTATTTGTTTACCTCTAAAACCTATGGTTTTATGAGGTGTAGTTCCTCAAGTATCAGTCATTCATATAAGAAACACCTTGAGATTTTTTTTGTCATATCTAAGTCCCAACCCCTTTAGGCTGGGTATCAAACTCAGGACCTCATATTTGCTAGGCAAATATTCTATCACTGAAGTATGTTCTTGGTCCTCAAACTGCTTTTAAAATATAAATCTATTTATCAAGAGGTATGTCATGAATGTAAGAACATAACCACAGAATGAATGGGAGAAAATAATATGTTGGAACACGCCTGTAAGAGGCTACTCTTAGAGACTGAGGCAGGAAGGTCCTAAGTTCAAAACTAGCCTGGGTAACTTAAAGACACTGTCTCAAGTAAATAAGGCCTGGAGATGTAGCTCAGCAGGCCCTAGGTTCAATCCTCAAGGCCACCAAAGAGAGAGAGAGAAAAAACTATTTGTAAATCATATACCTGATAAGGATCTAGATTCTAGAATACATAAAGGGCTCTTACAATTCAATAATAAGATTACAAGCACCAAACACCTAATTAAAATACAGGCAAAGGATCAGCACAGAGCCTTATCATTGATCAGGAAAATGCAAATCAGGTTACCCTGGCTTTTCTTATGATAGTCCAGCCTGCCCTGCTTTCTCCTGGGTGTCCTTTTATTTTGCTTTCGCCCCTTTTATTGAGCCCAAATTAATTCACTCTCCAGAGCCAGGCAATCTTACTCTTCACCTTCTACTTTTTCAAATTAATTTTGTCACTGAAAAAAATGCAAATCAAAATTACATAAAATACCACTTTACACTGATTAGGATAGCTATAATAAAAAAGTCAGAAAAGACCCAGTGTTGGCAAGAATGCTGGCAAGAAACTGAAACCTCACATGTTACTGGTAGGAATGTAAAATGGTTTAGGTGCACAAGTAAACAGTTTGACAGTTCCTCAGAATATATATATATGTTACTATATATATATGTTACATATATATGTAAGTTACTTGTATATATAGTAACTTTATGACTTAATAATTGTACTTTCAATGAGAACTGGAACTTAATAATTGTACTTTCAATGAGAACTGGAACTACACTCACACAAAAACTTGTATGTTAAGAGCAGCATTGTTCATAATAGCCAAAAAGTAAGAACAGTCTAATCATTCAAGTGATGAAAGGATAAACCAAATGTGGTACATTGCACAACAGAACCTTGTTTGGCCATGAAAAGAAATGAAATACTGTTACATGCTTCAGTACAGACAACCTTGAAAATAGTATGCTAAGTGAAATAAGTTGGATAGAGAAAGATCAATATTATATGATCATACTTATATTAGGCACACACCTAGAATGGGCAAATTCCTAGAGGAAGAAAGTACAACAAAAGTTTCCAGGAACTAGCAAAAGGAAAGAACACAAAAATTATGGTTTTCTGAGTTCAGACATTCCATTTGGGATAACGAAAAAAACTATGGTTGTACAACATAGTAAATATACCAAAACTCACAACACTGTACATTTCAAAGGCATCAATTTCATGATATATTTCAAGTATTAGAAAGAAAAAGAACTGAAAATTTATATTTAAAGAAAATTGTATAACCATATCTAACAACCAATATTAAATACATAAATATTAAAATTCAAAATGTCTATTAGTTTATTACTCTTACTCCTCTTGACTACCAAGAATACAACTATCCCTGTAGGCATCATGGAGCAGGTTCTTAAAATGGTGTATATGTGGCTGTGTGACCATCCTGCTCCCTACACTAGTGCAACAAACAGGAAGGACACCTCCATGTCACAGCTCATAAGTCAGGAGTGAACAAGACATAAAATGGTGTTATAATAATCAGAAACAACTCTTCTTTACTTGGAAAATTCAAGAGAAGAACAGTGCCTGATCCATGTCAAATGAGTACTAACTCCAAGGCTTGCACTACCTTCCTGACTCCCACTCCATCTTCGTGGTAAATAAGAGGTGGACTCAGGATGAGAGCTACTGCCTGACTCCAGAGCCTACCCCTGTGATCACAAATACACCAGGGTATACCCCAACTGACCCTAATGGCGAAGCGCGACGTACATACACAAAACAAGTCTCATCACATGCTACCATAATCAGAGATTTTAACAGAAAACATCCAGCCACAATAAAGCTCTGTAAAGAGCAATCCAAAACTCCCGAAGAGTGCAAAAAAAGTCATCCACCGTGAGGGAACAAGGAGGCCAGCTCCCACCTGGACAGTCTCAGCGTCACAACGGTTTAGAAGTGTGATGAAGTTAATTAAAATCCAATTACTCTTAAAAAAGAATGACAGGGGCCTGTATTACCATGTATTAAAAGTATTAGAAGAGGGGCCGGGGAGTTAGCTCAGTGGTTCCGGCGCCTGTCTTGCAAGCGCAAGGACCTGGGTTCGATCCCCGGTAACCACATACCATACTGGGAGTGGAGACTCAGGCCCAGCAGCAACCAGTACCACATACCACAGTGCCGAGCGTGGTGGCTCATGCCTGTAATCCCAGCACTGGGGAGGCAGAGGCAGGAGGATTGCTGTGATGCGAGTTTGAGGCTGAGCTCAGGGCCAGCCTGAACCACAAAGCGAGACCCTGTCTCAAAAAAAAAAAAAAAAAAAAAAAGTATTAAGAGTACCAAGCTAAGAAAATTAAAACACTGGTTTGGTCCTACAGCCTAATATAGCTCTAGTAGGACAGAATAGAAAGTCCAGAAGCAGATTAAATGGTATGATTTAGCTAATAATTAAATAACATTTCAAATCAGTAGACAAGGTAGAATTAGTAAATGGTGCTCGGGAAATTAACTTGTCATTTTGAAACAAGAAAATTAGATTCTTACCTCATATTGTACACTAAAGTAATTTCTAGATGGATTAAAGAGGTTAATGTCAAAAAGGAACCAAAAGAAAATTTAGACTAGTACCAACATGTGAAGCCATAATAATGACAATGCATAGATTTGATTATAAAATTTCAAACTTTGAGCAAGATCCAACACATAAAATAAAAGGCATGTTATATAGAATAGAATTGTACAAACTAGGCCTTTGTTGCCTTTGAGCAGAGATATTTAATTAAGTTAGTTGATCTGGATGAAAGTTGTTTCAAGTTTGTTGGTAGACAACAGTACACAATGATTTTTTTCTCAGAAAATAATTTAATTTCCTCATAAAAACAAATTGAATTTTTTAAAAAAATGTGTATCTCGTGGCACAAAATATAATAAGCATCAAAGTGTATAGAAAACTGAATTTACCACCTTATTAATGAATACATGATGATTTAAAAAATAAAAAGCAAACTATAAACCTGAAAAACATTTTGTAACATCCAAGGTTAAGGTCCTCAGCATAAAGTTCTCACATAGTGAGAACACGAGAGAGACACAGATTCACACGTAGCCAGTCTTCATTCTGCTTTCCCCAGTCACAAAGTGTAATTAAAATCCTGAGGCATAGTGAAAGGCCTTTGGATCCATTCCTAACACCACAAATAACAAAGCAAAACCAACACTGGGGTACCATTTTTTAAAACCCAGAGAAATAGTGTGGGAAGGGCTGGTGGGGAACTTGGCTGAAACCCCCTATGGGCGCATTCAACAACTGGACTGAAAGGCCTTCAAACTGCTAACTCTCCGGTGCAGTAATGTCATTCTGGAGAAGGAGAAAGTCACCCTAACTCATATTTCAAGAGTAAGTCAGAAAAAACCCTAATCAGAAACATTATAGTGTTTAACTTAGAAAGAACCCATACATATCTATCTCCCTAAATTCTGTGTGGAATATTAAAATAACTTTCAGTGAGCTTTGGTTATCTCAGCTCCACCCAATAAGCCAGGCCAAGGAAGGAGGGGCTGACCTCATAGAGGTGACAGGAGACACCTAGCCAGGAAGATCAGTCAGAGAACGGACCAATAGGGCCCCACTCAGCAGTCCCAGAGAGGGGCCAATGTGGGGCACAGAGGACACCGTGATCACAATGTCTTGAAGCACTGAAGAAATGCAATTCCAGTCTGTACAATCTCCCTGCATTTGGGCAAAAGTTCCATCAAGGGCTGGCGCAGCTCAATGGTAAGTGGGAGGCCTTGCAGCCCCGGGCAGAAGGGAGAGAGCAGGGTGAACATGGAGATATGTGCTGGTCACTAGCACAGGATCCCACTAGACATTCAGTAGATAGAACTTCTCCTGGGAGGAGCTAGCAACACAGGGGCAGTGGTGCAGAAAACAAAGCCCTCCTGGCTTCTTTTTCCTACAATGTGACCTTGAGTGTAATCTGCTGGTTTGCATAAATGTACTGGTATTTCCGGCAGGACAGGATGTATAGAACATTTGTAAAGAGGACACAACAGGACATTCACACTGCACCAGCAATAAGTAACCACTAAGCAAAAATGAATACATAAGACAGTGCTGTGATCAGAGTGGCCATTAAACAAGCCTTATTCTTGCACAGAAGAAAAACAATGAGGACATCATAGGGAAAGTTAAAATAATCATGTGAGAACAGCCAGGAAAATTCGGGAAAAGTAATGAGATACCACCGTCCTTTCCATGTACTAAAGCACTGTCTACAACAACTCAATGTCCAACAGATATATTAATCAGAAAGTGATGCAGAGACAACAGATTAGGTATCTGTAAGTCACTCATTATGCCAAAATTAAATCCAGATATATCTAGAAAAATAAAAGTATATACTTACTAGAATAAAACATAAGGTTCAACAAAACATTTTTTGAGCTGGATTAGCCTTTCCAAAACATTCATAAACTTCAAAAGCCTTTAAATAAAATATTAATAAGTGAGTGTATATATATTTAAAACTCTGAACACAAATCTTATGTCAGACAAATAAGGAAAATATTTGGCACACAAATAACAAACAGTTAATTTTCTTAACATGCAAAGATCTCTTAACCATCAGTAAGTATACAATCCACTACAAATACAAATTAAAACTACGATTAAATGCTATTTTTACCTTTTACATTGACAAATAGACAAGTTTGAAACACAGCATTGGTAATAATGTGCAGATATGTCAATATCTTTAGAATTTCTCTTTAGAAAGCTACCTGGTTCTACCCATCAGTTAGAAATGTACATATCCAGCGTTCCAGAATTCTTTCTGAAGGAAATTTTTCCCCATAGATATACTTGCCCGTGTACATGAAAATACACCTTCAGTGTAGCCTTAAGTACAAGGCTACCACTTTGTCCAGACTAAACTCTTGGAAACAACCAAACTGTTCTTCAGGGGGGAAATGAGTGATTCAGAAGTGGCTACAATTCACCCAGCTGTTGACAAGGCCGAGGCCAGTGCAAGCACAAACACAGTTCTCCACACGCAGGGCTGATCCCACAGTCCCAACTGCTAGACGGATGGGGGTGTGGTGTGCTCAACCTCTAAAGCTTCACATTAACACAGAATTCTATGGAAAGCAGCTCCAGCAACCGACTACAGTAGTTGCCTCTGAGGAGAGGGAGACCACACATCACTGTCGCCTACAAGGTTTGAAGTTTTAACAAGAATGAGTCTTATTCTGAACATTAATACACATGTACGTGAAATAAACCACAAGAAACCAGCAAAGCATTTACCTTTGGGGTCAGCATAGCAGCGGAAGCTGAAGCAGGACCTGTTTTAACGCAGAGGGTGGTCACACGCGGGCCCATCACAGGAGAGCTAGGGGGGCCGGGCACAGGCTGCTAGAGCTGGAGAGGCCTGAGGAAGCCTAGCATTTCCTCCTGGAGATAGTGAGGGCAGAGGTTGGCAAACAGTACCCTGCTGACCAGTGTCCAGCTTCCCTGACCCTGATTACTAATCTATCACATACACTCCATGTTACCATCCATCACAATACAGTGGTTTATACTGCAGAAACGTGAGCCACAGGCTAATGTGAATCTCCCAAACTTTAAACCCTTCAGAAGAGTCGCAGATATGTATGAATGAGCACAAAATTAGGCCAGTGTGCCATGGGTACTGAGTGTTAAGTTGGACTTCTTAGCAGCCTCATGACATGGGTATTAAAACTTGTACCTTGACACAACTATGAACTCTTCTGTGTCTTGGGCCCTTGGGGCCTCTATCACAATTAACCCCACAAATGTTAAATTCACATTCAGATGACAAGAATCTCTTGTGCCAGTTTAAGTCTCCATAGGTCACTACACATACAAGACAGGCCTGGGCAGAATTTTTAAAGTTTCTTATTCTGAGTGCTGAGAAAAAGGGATGGAAAAAACATTTTTATACTAAGGTATGTAGAACTGTATATTATTTTGGAAGGCAATAGAACAGAGCACAGTAAATACATGACCCAAGTCCTGTGACCCAGCAATACCACCTCTGGTTCCTACCCTGAGAAACATTCACGTACTGAGATGATCACGTTGTCTGTAATACCAAAGGTTAGAAAGAGTGTAAATTTCTATCGATAGCAGGATAGTTGCTCACAGAGAGCCAGGGTGTGGAATTCTATAGAGTAGTTTAAGAGAATGACACTGCCTCTTTCCCAGCAACTGGGCTATTGACAGCAACCCTTTATCATACACATAAATCCCCCCAACTGCTAGATAAGTCAATAATGATATACAGTATAAAATAAATAGTATCTTACCACCTATGTAGAAAAGAAAAACAATGCACTCTCTTTTCAATAAATACGTAGATAAACAGAAAGAGGTCTGGCAGGAAGCTGCATATAACACTGTTTATCTTTGGCGCTCAAGGGGGCTGGGGGTGCCAACCTCACGGACCATGTGTTAATTCTGTATAGCAGGAAGGCATCACATATTGCTTGTTTAACTGAAGAAGAGATAACAGGAAGCAGTGGAAGAAAAACAGCTCAGTTGCTACAATGGGAGAATCCATGAACTATTGTGAGTCACATGGGGACTCTGTCCAGTAAGCAAGCCAAATAAACTACATTCCAGGCAAATGGGTGAATTGCAACCTCATATTAAATAAAACATTCCAGAAATTGCATGTAAGTTTTCTGTCAACTTATAAACAACTAAATTTTTAAAAATATATCTTGAAAAACATTTAAATGAAAAAATTTCAAAGTTATATGAAAACAAATGTAAGATATTCAGAATGATAATGACCTTGGCTGGGGTTGGGAATAGCAATCATATGGTTAAATGGAAGCTGCTATGCTCTCTGATGTCCTAGTTTTTATACTGACATACATTCCGAAACGTTACACACTGTTAGAAATAATAAAAGAAGCAAACAGAGGCATGTCATGAACCAAAGATTACAATTAACCCAGTTCTGTATACCCATTACAGTAACAGTGAATATTTTTAAGAAGTATCATAGTTTCTACCTACTGGATTTTTTCCTTCTTATTTTCCTAAGGGTCTCACATGGAGTTCAGGCTGGTCTTGAGCTCGCAGTAATCCTTCTGCCTGAGTGTGCTAAATGCTGGGACTACAGATCCATGCCACCACATCACGGCACATATCAATTTTAAAACATAACAGTGACGATCATTAAGATTTGTTGTATTTTCTTAGAAATAACAAAACTAGAGCGGGTAATTTCTAGAAACAGATATAGATACATAATCATAAAAAGATAATATTGGTAGCCTTGGAGCAAAAAACCAAAGAGAGTATTTACTCAACATATTTGGTAATTTTATCAGCATAAATAACTTGAATGGAGAAGGTATTTATTGTAACTATGTGAACACACGTTCAGCTACTAGAGAAATACTAATGATAAATCAAAGAGACATCAGTTATTTTGAGACTTATTAGACTAATTTTAAAGTCCCTTTCTTACATAAATTTTTAGCATCTATTATAAGAGGAAAAAAAAGTGAATATGTCTGACAGTCACAGTTGGCAGAAGCTTACCTTCCCAATGCTACAAAGAATTCATGATCCTTAAAGAAGGAAATTTCACAAAGTAAGAGGTAAAATTAATTACAGAGGAAAAACTGTAAATGACAGACCAAATGGTACTCAATCTAGCCAGTAAAAGAACACAAATTAAGAAAAAAATAAAATAGGATTAAGAAAATTAAAGCACTTTTAAAAGTAGCAATATTTTTTTTTTTTTGAGACAGGGTCTCGCTTTGTGGTTCAGGCTCGCCCTGAGCTCAGCCTCAAACTCACATCACAATCCTCCTGCCTCTGCCTCCCGAGTGCTGGGATTACAGGCGTGAGCCACCACGCCCGGCACTGTGGTATGTGGTACTGGTTGCTGCTGGGTGTGGGTCTCCACACCCAGTATTGTTATGTGGTTGCCGGGGAATCGAACCCGGGTCCTTGCGCTTGCAAGACAGGTGCCGGAACCACTGAGCTAACTCCCCGGCCACAAAAGTAGCAATATTTTTTAAAGTTGAATTTGATGGGAATTTCTTGGACATGACCTCAAAACATAAGCAACAAAAGTAAAAACAAGGTAAATCAGATGACATCATCAAAACAAGTCACTTCTGTGTATCAAAGGATTCGATCAAGAGAGTAAAAAAGCGACTTTGCAGAAAGAAAGAAAACATTTGCAAACAATGTATCTGATAAGGAGTTAACCTTCCCGAATAGAAAAATATATTCTATAAGTAAACAATTGTAATAATAACAAAATCCCCAATTTTTTAAAATAAGGACTTACACAAACATTTCCTCTAAAGATATACAAATTGCTAATATACACATGAAAAGATGCTCAGCAATACCGATCATTAGCAAAATGTGAACCAAAACCATATAAATCATTATTTCACGTGCATTATCTGAAAGAATGGGAAGCAAGGTCTCCAGCAGGCATCGGTACATACACCTACATGCAAAGTGGCTTTACTTGTAATAGTCAAAAGGTAGGGGCAACTCTGATATTCACCAAAGGAGGAGCAGGCAGGCAAAGGTGACGTGTACACAAGGGGACTATCCTCAGCTCTTTTGAAAAATGAAGGAAATTCTGACACATGCTGTAAGCTAACTGAACCTTCAGAACATTGTGCTAAGTACATTAATCCAATCACAAAACAGAAATACCCTGTGAATTTTTTTTTTTTTTCAGAACTGGAGATCAAACTTGGCCTTTATGCTTCCAAAGTAGGCAGTACCACTTGAGCTAAATCCTGGTCCAGATACACTGTGATTTCATTTATATCATATACGTAGAGTGGTCAAAAGCAGAAACTAGAAGAAAGAAGAGCAGCGGCTGCCAGGGACTGGGAGGAGAGGCGAGGTGGGGCTGGGGATGGAACGGTCAGTGTAGTATTGTTTCATTGGTACAGTTTCAGTTTTTACAAGATGAGAAAGTTCTGGCGATTGGTGGCAAACACCACCAATATAATTAACATTACTGAACAGTACACTTAAAGACAGTTAAGATAGTAAACTTTGAGTATTTTACTGTAGAAAAATGTAAAGTAGCAATTAATAAATAAAACTGAAACAAACTGATGTTGGCAACTACGGAATGATAAAACTCACAGACAGGGGAAGAGTTGTGAAGCCACACACACTCACTGGCCAAGCGACACCCCTCTGGGGAATACAGGAGCACACCAAGTTCATGAAGATGCACAGCAGCCCAATTTAAAAGTCAAACTAACTGAAGAGATGACAACCCACCCAGTATGATATGCACAACAGAATAAAGTGATACAGTCATTTGCTTATGAGGCTTTTTGAGGTTCTGGACCCCTTTGCAAACCAGTGCAGGCTGCACATGTCACAGAAATAAATATGCGCTCGGCTTCTGGGCATTCAGACTTCTGGGAGACCATCCGAGAGAATACTGTGCAGAGATTAACAAGCCTGGGAAAAACTCTGTGAAGGTGTTTGTGGAGTTTGCTGATACTGGGATGGCTAATTGACATAAAATTAAAGTTTAAAACAGAACAGACTAGACTTGTGTATGAACACTAATTTCCACTGCATAAAAGGCCAGAACACGGCAGCTACTGAACAGGAAAGGGAAGCAGGAAGAAATGACGGAGCCTAATACTGGGCAGTAACAGAGTAGGGCAGAGAGGGATAAATCACTTAAGTCCTCAGTACTGAATACCACGTGCCCAAAATATGCATTCATTTCCCACCTCATGGCCGAGGAAAATGAGCTTGGCAACCGTGTCTAATTTGCTCCCAGTCACAAAGATGTCAAGTGGTAGAGTTGGGAATGGAGCACAGATCCACTGTGAAGGTCCAAGCCAATCAACATGGGAATCAAAGAGGAACCACACTCCAGGATTTCACTGGGGAGACCCACCGGCCTTCCTGAGGTATTCTCTGGTGAACTGCTCTACTCTGACAACAGCCCCTACATGGACAAGGCGCCCTACTACCCCATCATTCCTTCTGGCCACAGGAAGGGCAATAGGGGGCCCTGTCACTCACACACAATTGAGTTCAGCTGGAGCTCAGGTTAAATATGAAAAATGAAACCACAAAAGTGCCACATGAAAATATAGTATTTATAGGCTTGGGTCAATAGGAGATCTAAGCATAGCATCAAGTGTACAAACCACAGTGGTTTGGTTAATGTCAGAAAATCTTATGTATAACTTTTGTGTAAATGAACCATAATAAAGAAAATTAAAATATATGAACTAGAAAAATATTTACATCAAATATAACAAAGGATTAATATCCTTAATATATGTTGCTTTTAGGAAACCACCAACAGAAAAGTAATAAGTAGAAGTCACACACATTGCAAATGGCCAGTCAACAGAAGAGATTTCGCCATAGGCAGAGAACACACACACTCACAGATAAAGCAGACCTGACCACGCAGATAGCAGTTTTTATACATAATACCCATTCTGAGCTAAAGGAAGAGCTGGCTCTCCTCAGTAATAAGAATACTAATTTACAAAATCCCTCCTTGAAGGGCAACTTAGTAAAATGAACCTCAAGTTTTAAGAAGTTTGCCACAGTCATTTCTTTTAGAAATGCATGTATATCTCAGACATTAACAGAAGTGGTAAAAACAAAGCATTATTTTCTAAGAGAACGAAAAACCCATCTAAATGAAACTGTGATGTAACTTTATAATGAAATATTACATCAGCACTGAAAATGATGCTTTAATCGACAAGACAAGGTGTTCACTATAATTTAAGGCAAGACATTCCAAGCATAATTTAGGTATACTCTCATTTTTGTATCAAAATTCATATATCTGATGCACGGGGGGGGCACCTCCAGAAGCACATGTCACTACACTTGTTAATGGAAAATTACTGAGAATGTTTTTTGCAATTTTCTTTTTGCAAGCTTTACTCTAACCATTTCACACATTAGAACTCGCTGAATTACTTGAGAGATGGTGGTGCAGGGCAGAGGGCTGGGGGACGAAAACCACAGCAGATTTCCAAGTACCATGCCAGCCTGAGCAATTTAACCACCAGAAAAGGAGAGTTACTGGGAGTAGTAGCCTTACCCACAGGAAGGTACAAGGACACACTCCTTGGATGTTTACAATTACATCCTTCTTATTTTTTACTTTTTATTTTTCTATCTTCCCCTTGCCACACCAAGTCCGCACCTATTTTCACGTTGAATATGAAATTATAAGACATATTACAATTGCTAACCTGTTTTTTCCGTAACAGCACCATACCACAGTGAGTATCATGCGGGGCCAGAGGTTAGCATTTCCTCCAGACCTAATTATACCCACAGAGGCTGCCTGGCACTGTCTCCTTGTAGTCTCTTCCTAAGAAACCCACAGGTGGCATAAAGGGATAGTTATTTTCCTTTTTAGGCATAGGACATGTCTCTAGTTCTCAGTGTCTCCAACCTGGGCACACAGGGAAGTCTCAGTATCTGATTTCAAGTGATTTTTGTTTTTAAAACACTTCAGATTAGACATTTGATACTATAATGTCCCATTACTTGTGATTTGTACAAGATCACCATAAGCCCACTCACTGAATTCTGATGGATCATCCCCTACCTCTACAGAGTATGAAGAAAAACTGAATTCAGCCCTATGCATGAACAGGGAAATTGCCAACAGTATCATCAACACCAAGGCCCATTCCACTCAGTAACCAGGTAAAGATCCAGTCTAGCTGGGCTTGACAGCAAGGTCTATAATCCCAACCAAGTACATGGGAGGCTGAATCAGGAGATTTCTAAGTACCATGCCAACCTGAGCAATTTAACAAGACCATCTCAAGATTTAAAACACACACATGCATGCGCGCCCATGTGTGCACGCGCGCACGCGCGCACACACACACACACACACACACACACAGACATACAAAAAAGATGACTGGGGATATAGCTCTGTAGTAAAGCACTCCAAGTTTAATCTCCAGAAATGCATACACCTACATCTCAGTCTTTTACCCTCATGGAAGGCAGTGAGTTTGGCCTTCAGCTGCAGCCTCATTTCCACTGGCCCCATTCCATGACTATTTATACCAAACACTGAACCTGTATGTTTTTAGCCTGCGACAGTTGCTGGGCAACAGTTCCACTTACAGAGAAACATTTTGAGCAGTTGGCCCTAGGTTAGAACCAAGTTCCACAATCACTGTATACAAGTGAAACAAGTTCTGACAAGAATGTTGGCATCCAGGGGTAAGAAGCAAGCGGGTACGGCAGGAAAGGGACCTAGACCTTCTGGGGACTGAGGGGTGACACGCAGGGAGGAGCTCCGGAGATCCACATGTGGCAATGCTGGCGCTTGAGCGGGCAGCAGTTTGCTGGGCAGCAGGCTCCCTTCCTTTTCCAAGCACTTCATCACACAAGGTTCCTGGCAGTGTACAAATGAGGGGTCCCCGAGGAATGACCAGGAAGCAGAGGAGTCACTCGAGGAGCGAGGACTGCAGCCATCTCATATCTTTCACCACATATTTCAGGCCACACTCAATCCCTTGCTTTGTCTTCACTCTGCCTCTTTAGTTCAGGACACATCTCCCCATCCCAAATAAGTCAGCTCTGCAGCCTGCCCAGGCATCCGGCCCTGCTCCTCTGCAAAGCACCTCCCTTCTTAGCTGGATTTCTAATTTGAAACTTGTTTTTTGCGAAATAACACAGCACAGCTGCCAGTGACGCAGAAGAGGTCCTGGCCAGCTCCCATTGAATAAACAATGAATCACTGCCACCTCTGCCCACCCAGGACAACGAACAGTTTCCATGCATGACGCACTTTGGATTCCAAGCACTCCCACCCAAATCCTGGCACTTCCCTTAATACAGCACTTGCATAAGAAAAATCCAAACTTTTTGCCACACACCAAAAGCAAATTGGAAGCTGAGAATTATGTGCTTAGTTAGAATCAGATCTCAACAACTGAAAATATGAAACATGCTAAATTACATGTCCACCCTATTATTTTTAAAGTATCATTTGAAAATAACCAGGGAATGTTCTAGCTTATTATATGGACAAAGTACTTCTGCACCTACACACTCTCCATCTTTTTTGGCTATATGGTTAAGCATCACATTTTACACAAACATCAGCAACTCCCAACAGTATGCAGGGTCTGGTCCACCCCACTGTCCACCAGTTTTCAGACATTCATAGCACTGGCAGGTCTGAGTAGAGGTTCCTAGCTGTGACAATATCCTCAATTACTTGGAACTAGTGAACGGTGAAGACATAACCACCTTCATTATGAGCACATGACAGATTGAGAAATGCAACCGCAATACAAGGATTCTATGAAGCTTAGAACTCAAACCTTTATTTATGCTGTAAAGGGGAAGAAAAATGATTAGTAATTACATACATGATACAACAGAAGAGTTCTTACCTCACAGAGCAATAAACAAGTACTTTTAACACCTGTTTTTACAGCTCCCGTTTCACAACAGTATAAACCGAAAATATTTCCCCATACAAATGTGACTAGCGCACTTTTAATTTCATATCCAGACGTATTTCCCCACAACAAGCATGAGCGATACACTAAGTTCTGACAGTAACCCAAATCACTGGTTAAGTTAACATATTATGCATTTAAAAAGGAACCCCCAAAGAAGAAATCTCAAGGATAAAAGAATTGAGGATTTAAACTTTTTAAAGGTAAAATTAGAGATGAGATCTTAAAAAGCTATGGACTCTACTAACTCAACAGAGGTAGGTCAAAAACAAATACGGTTTTCCGTCTCTAAATTTTTACAGGTCGTATCTAGTAAGGTAACCCCTCTTCTCAGTTTTGCTGTTTTCCCCAAATGATTTTGAGTTTCCTCTCTAGTCCAGGATAATTTAAATAGCAGATTTAAACTAAAAATACAATATATCATTCACTGTAACCTCAGCAAGATATATGGGTTGTTTGCTGCCAAGTATCACAGTAATTTCAGTGACCACAAGTTATTTGGTTCTTCTTGTTATAAAGACTATGACTGGAAAAAATACAAAGGAAGCGAGTTTTGCTGTTATAATTACCGACCTACCTCCCAAGTTTTGTGATACACAACTTACTCATGAAATTCCTTCAGAAGGCATCACATTTGCACTATTCTCCCAATTTTCAATCACAGATTATCTCAGTGACTAAATATGACAACAGCTCAGAAGAACCCATGTATTCTCAAGGGCACACTAAGCTTTAAAAACCCACAATTTAAGCATTTAGAAGTCTTTCCTAGCACTTACTACTCCTTAAAAAAAAATCACACACCTTTACAGCTTCAAATAAACCACTTGGATGTAAGTTTGACTCCACTTTTCAAGTGGTTAGATATTTAGGGTTTTAGTTTTTGACTTTATCCACTTTTCAGTAAAGCAAAACAATTTTGCTTTTCAACCTTTAAGTTCTAAAGTACTTTTACAAAGTTTCTAAGTAATTCTTACTGCTTCTAAGCAACAATTAAATCAGCATTAACACGTATCGTATCATTAACTAGTATTTTCTTCACTCATCAGATCTATTGAGTTCCCTCCCACCCCACACTCCCAACTCCAAGCCAAGCTCCCACCTCTCACCTGGTGCCATATTCCCCCACCCTCCTTCCGTCTGCATGCCCATCCCCACCCGAGGAAAGCCCCCTTCCTGTTGAAATGCCAAGTTTTCTGAAATTTAGTCAAGTAAAAATCAAGTTGAAACAAATGGAGTAAGAAGAATCAAAACTGGGCGCAGGGCTGTGCTCAGCAGCAGAACTTGCTTAGTACACGTCAGTTAAGTTCCCTTGCCAGCGCACGAATACTGTTGGTACACCCACCATTCCTTTTCTTTTTCAGCGATCTGTGATGTCCTCAGAACGTCCAAAATAGATACACCACTTCCAACACCCAGAACTTGGGCTCGATTAGCTTGTACCCTCCCAGCCTTGGGCACACGACCCCCCACCCCCCACAATTTGTCTCATCTTACATAGCCCCTCTACCTACAACGTTTGAAATTGAACAGCTTCCCCAACACCCAAGAGTTTTAGCGTTTTCCTCTGGCCAGTGCACAGGCAGGGAGGTAAGGAGGAGGGTAGGTGAGAGGTCACGGGGCTCCATCTGCAAGCGCCATCTACAAGGCATCACTCTGAGTTGTGGCATTGTTAAAATGTTCTACAGCTTAATCTTCTTGAAGCAAGCAAGGTTCGTAGCACAGCACTAGAACGACTTGACGCTCAGTTTAGAAGTTGCAGCATCTGAAAACCTCTATCCCCAGGAAACGAGGGGTGCCTGCTGGCATTCACGTGCCCAGAAATTGGTGCTCCTGGAACATTCATTCAAAGCTGATGGCCTCAGCCTGGATGCATCTCATCTGCTTTGGATTTTTGGACTGCCCCCCATAAGCTCATCTGAAAACTTTAATGGCGACCTCCTGAACACAGGGCTTCCCGAGGAAGGCCTGGACACACGGCACTGGAGAACTCCTCCCAAGCCTCTGGAATTCAATCTGCAGGCTTCAATTTAATCGGGCTGTCTCCTTCAGGGTCTCCCCTCCTGTACTGCTACGACTCACACTGGCAGGGGCTCCATTTCTCCCGGTGCCATCTGCTCGCCATGATGAACACTACAGTAACAAACCACGTCCATGAGGCATGTGACCTTCGAATGAAACCATCACTGTGGGCCCACTCAAGGGTGCACATTCAAACCCCACCCTCTCCAAAAGCAGCACCGACCCACCCCACCAACCGGGAGTCACAGCGGGAGGGGGCCTTTCCTCCTCCACCATTACCAAAGGTACCGGATTCCAACAGCAGGTCCAGAACTTCCCCAGTCTTACCACCAGACGACAGGTTTAAGTGAAGGGATAACCTCAGAGAGTTAGAGGGAGGAGGAGGGGTAGAGTGAGCTCACAGGAGAGATTAGCACGGAACCTAGGGAAAAGTCCAGTAGGGGCCACTATCACCTGGAAAATAAAGGTCCGTCAATGGTTGCCCTCAAGACACACGCATCCTGCCTCAGGAGCCCCCACCTGGCAGACAGGTGCCACACCAGCCACGGGTGAGAGTGGCTCCTTGCCTCTGCAATCGCTCCTCAGGCCACCCCTCACCTCCGACTGAGGCCTCGCCTCACGCCCAGACCTGGACTCCACCAGGCTGAGTCCACATTACCTACCACCCTGTGCCAGAGCTGTCTGCCCCGCGAAGCTAAGTCCAGTTTCCACAAGACCAGGCCTCATCCCCAGGCAGGTTCACACCCCTTTGTCTGGAAAAAAAGGGGGGCTGCTGGTATTGACAAGTTCAAAGTCGGCCCTCCCTGAACTCACTGTCCGCTTTGCGCGATCGCGATCATTCAAACAAGTATCAACCAACCAATTCCACCTATCTCTCTACCGCCTCTCCTGTCCACCTTCCCACCTCAGCCTGACTGACTCTTTTCCCACATAGACCACACAACACCTCGGGTCGGCTCGGCTAGGCGCATGTAAAAGCGCCTCCCGGAGGTCAAGTCCCCCTGACTAACAGGAAGGAAGGATGGCCTGGCCATAAATTACTATGGGCACTTTCAGTGTGGCCATCCCAGCGACAGCCCTCCCAAAATCTAGTCTCCCCTTTTTCTCTTCGCAGCCCGACCATGCCGTCCCTATCTAACATAGCTTCCTCCCGCATCTCCCCGTAGTCCTAAACTGGCCACTTCCTCCCACCAGTAGATCAAAGAGCCAGCCCTCCCCGCCTCTAACTCCTGCAGGACTAGCCACAACTTTTGCTTTTATAGCCCTGGGTCGCATCACAGGGGCATTACTCAACGGGACGATTCCTCCACTGCCCCGGGGGGAAAAAAAGTCCCTTCTGACCCTGCCCCAGCAGCCAACTAGAGGCGGTTCAAGGTCTCCCTTGCTGGCCACTCCCTCCGATTCCCCAATTGTCCCTTCCCCCACCAGTGCTTTATGGGATTGAGGATAAATCTAAAGGGCACATTTAGGAGGCGGAGAGCTGTGAGGAGAGCAGCCTCGCTTCTCTGTGGTGTGTGTGTGCGGTGCGGACACTCTTCGCAGAAGGGCTGGGTGGCTGGGCGGGTGGAAAGCTAACTAGAACTGCATTCCTGAGTGCGCAGTGGGGGATGCCAGGGTCGGCTCAGGTCATCCGCCCACTGGGGCCCGAAAGAAGGGCCGGCAGAGCGTCTGGAAAATTCCATGCGGCGGCGGAAGGATCTCTGCGGCGGCGGATCACCCGGCGAACGGGTGGGGCGAGCGCGTGACTTCGGGCTGCACCGCCTGGTAGTCTTCCGGTGACGTCAACGCCCGAGGGCGCGGGGTGGGGGCGGGCTGCCTGCCACCTTCTTAGGAAATCAGAATGTCCCACGCCTTATACTGTGCTTTCAGATGCCTGGCAAAGACGCTTGCTTTGTTACTTAACAAATGGCAAGTCGCAAGTAGATATATATATAATTGTTAAGAGAAGACGGAGGGTGACAGTCCTGGTTTTGTCACTTGGATAACTGGGGCCTGAAGAGTTGAAGTACTTGCAGCAAACAGATAACCATGGTGCTGAGGTAGAATGTTTAACGAAATACGAGGCGCAGTTATTATTAGGAAAAGGTAGTTGCAAAATAAAGTAAAAACATTTTGTACGGAAAATAATATGCGTACTTACATATCCAGATGGGGTGAGTTTTCAACTCATTTTACGTTTGGATGAGGGAAGGGGAGAAAAATGATTAAAAGAAAAAAGCTGTATTTGTCCGGGGCAGTTTGTGGCCTGGGATCTACTCCAGGTTGTGGGTTTAGTGACTGCTGCAGACACCAACCAGGTCAGGATAGCCCCCGCCCTGGCCTAAATAAAGAGTGGTTCATCCACCTCCTCTCACAAGGCCAGGCAAGCTTGAGTCATTTAGTTTCTTTCTTTTTCTTTTTCTTTTTTTTTTTTTTTTTTAGGTTTTTTGAGACAGGGTCCCGCTTTGTGGTTCAGGCTGGCCCCCGAGCTCAGCCTCAAACCCACATCACAATCCTCCTGCCTCTGCCTCCCGAGTGCTGGGATGACAGGCGTGAGCCACCACGCCCGGCACTGTGGTATGCGGTACTGGTTGCTGCTGGGTGTGGGTCTCCACACCCAGTATTGTTATGTGGTTACCGGGGAATCGAACCCGGGCCCTTGCGCTTGCAAGACAGGCGCCGGAACCACTGAGCTAACTCCCCGGCCCT